>VUQJ01035485.1:0-14211 GCA_015108635.1 Andinoacara biseriatus
GTAATTCTTTATTATCAGGCTGTCCTAAAAGCTCCCTGAAAAGCCTTCAGCTGATCCAAAATGCTGCAGCTAGAGTACTGACAGGGACTAGAAAGAGAGAGCATATCTCTCCCATATTGGCTTCACTTCATTGGCTCCCTGTTAAATCTAGAATAGAATTTAAAGTCCTTCTCCTCACGTACAAAGCTTTGAATAATCAGGCCCCATCTTATCTTAAAGACCTCATAGTACCGTATCACCCCAATAGAGCACTTCGCTCTCAGACTGCTGGATTACTTGTGGTTCCTAGGATACTTAAGAGTAGAATGGGAGGCAGAGCCTTCAGCTTTCAAATTTTTAGGTTCAGGTGGTCAGCTTTCAGGCCCCTCTTCTGTGGAACCAGCTCACAGTTTGGATTCAGGAGACAGACACTCTCTCTATTTTTAAGATTAGGCTTAAAACTTTCCTTTTTGATAGAGCTTATAGTTAGGGCTGGATCAGGTGACCCTGAACCATCCCTTAGATATGCTGCTATAGGCCTAGGCTGCTGGGGGTTTGGGTTTGTACCCCACTCTGCATTTAATCATTACTTGCTCTCTTCCACAGCATGTCTTTTGTCCTGGCCCCATCACCTCACCATAAAGCCACAATTAATCACCCACAATGTATTAATTAATAATAATTTTATTGTTGCCATCTGTTGTGGAAAATGCTTTTGTCCCCTGATCCTGGAAATGTATTTGGGGAGAACCCCGTAATGATGGGGAAAGAACATTGAGATACAAATAAAGACAAATGACCTCCTTATCAGCATTTCCAATTATAAAAGGAACAAGTTTAAGATATGATAAACAGAACAACTATTTCAGGAACACTGCAGCGAATGTGAAACGATAATTCAAGCAGAGCTTTCATTACAATTTCACAGGTTCACATTGTGTTTCAATCAGGATTTCACCACATTAGTGCCCTGTATGAATCAAATTTCTGCTATGAGCGTTCTGCAACTGTGATTAGATCTCAGTTAAATGTTTTAAACCACTAATAATTATTCAGGGCTTCACATTATTAATAGGTCATTAAGATTTGAAGTTAAAGTGGATTATTTCTACTTAGCCAATATTAAAAGTTAGTTATACATGATAATAAATTGTGTGTTCTTCAGTCCATTTAGTCTGTAATTGTTAACAGACAGTTTGGGAATGGATGTTTCACAGATGCAAACAGTGGCCTTATTTAATATATTACATAAACTAACAATTTATTTTAGTTTAAACTATTTTTTTTACTTGACTTTTCAAAAAAAAAACACTGGCAGAGACTCACGGGACAGTTAATGTCTTAATTTAGCTGTACTGTGACACATTTTCAGTCCTGTTGTGCTTAAATGCTGATTTTTGTGCATGTATCATGTGGTTTGCATCATCTACACAGCCAAGAACTTTATAAAGTTTTAATATTAACAGGCCATTATGATGGATCATGCAGCAACCCACTGCAGGTAGTCGCAGCGACAATGGTGGTCAGACTAACTGCAGATCTATGAAGTTCTGGATGGACACTGAATGTAAGTAATTCATATGAGAATTTCTACATATGTAGATGACAACAGATGGCAACAGATTAGCAGTTTCACTGATTGCTCCCAGTTAATCAGCATATTATCATGAACAGATTGCATGTAATTGCCAACTCGACCCCATTCAGTCACAAACTGAGAGCAGACTGACTCCATCATATTGTTTTATGGCACTAAAGTTGCTTTGACGATGGCCGCTGACTGCGAGGGGTTGCAGACTTGGTCCCCGTCTTCAAAGCAACTATTGCAAAGACAAGATCACAAATTCTTTGCACGCACTTGCAGTGATTTTGGTTGTGCTGCGGTCGCTAAGAGCCTTTTACCCTGTAATGGTTCCCAGTCAGTGATTGTGTTCTTTAAAAAAAAGGTTTATTGCAGGGTTTATCGCTCTGTGAAGTTGAAATCCTTCTTGGTTACTTTTTCTTGCAGTCTTTGTATCATGTTAGGCTTTCTCAGATATTTAGCTTTTAGTGCAGAATTGGGCTACATGTCAATCTTTATGACTGAGGAATAAAAGTGTGAGAGTCTGAGAATCATCCAGCCAAAGGTCTGTTGACATCATACCTGAACTCAGCGTTGTCAGGGACTACTGAATTTTTGTGACGCTTACTTTGAAGTGACGCGTGCTGAGTGCAGTCAGCTGACAGCTGATGGAGCCCCGGGCAGCTGTCCAAAAAAAGGTCTTCAGTTAACTCTAAAAGGTGGAAACCTTTTAAACATCTTTAGGATATATTAAGTCACTGGAATGCGAGAGGATGCTGAGATCATAATTTTAAAAGACAAGAAAAATGTACCTGTATGTATGTCTATAATTTCTATCCTGCAGTTGCGGGATTTAAATTGGACCGGGCAGAATGGTGTAAAGCTGGGAGCCTAACCACGCGACATTCACTCGCTCTTAAGGCAGATCATTAATGTCACACCTTTGGTCAAAAAGTGATGAGGCTTTGGAAGTGACTCTTGGAGAGGGAAATGGTGTTGCTTCCATGAATAGTTAATTACCCGTCCAGCTCTGACTCACACAGAGTGGGTTTTTTTTCTCTCTCTCTTTCTCGTTTACATCTGGTGCCAAATGATCAAGAATAATTTGCATTAAACGTCTAATTTGAAACTCACTGATTTGCATTAATTAGTATGAATTTCTGCAGCAGGCTGTGACATTGATCAGTGTGTTGGGGAAAGAGAGGCTTGTGATCGAGCGTTTTACACCAAAGGCGTAATAAAATCATTAAATATTTACCATCCTGCCATCCACCTGCCAATTTATGGCAGGTGGATGGCAGCTCTGTTTAATCTTCCTTATATTTCACTCAAATGCTTGACAAGCCTGGACATTTTTGTAAAGAAACATGTTAGAAACACACAATACTGCAGCTGTCATTTTTTGATCACAGTTACATCAGGTGGATCCATAATGTGTTAATTTAACTAACAAGTGAAAGGCGCCTGATTGAGACCAACCATCAGGAAGGGCTTTGGCTGTAAAAATCTGCCAAATCAAGCTTGCAGGTCCATCTACTGTGGTGAAACTTGGGAACAAGGGTCATGTCAAATGCATATATCATTCAAATGTTTATGTTACAATTTGAGAGTGAAATGCCCATTACTCATCCACATCATTTAAAAAGGGACTGTTAAACCTTCTACAACCAGGCTGCTAGAAGGCAGCAGCCACTGCTTTGCAAACATTATATAACAGGCCAGAAAAATTCAAGTTGACTTGAAACGTCCACGGCTACATATTAGAGTTCTTTTACACTTTAAACCAGTCAAATTCCATCATATGAAATCTTTTGTTAACACTGGGTCCATAAAGCACCCCAGAAGTTTGTGACAGTGGTAGGCATCAGCAGCATCAGCAGCATCTGCAACATCAGCAGCATCTGCAACATCAGCAGCATCTGCAGCATCTGCAACATCAGCAGCATCTGCAGCATCAGCAGCATCTGCAGCATCTGCAACATCAGCAGCATCTGCAACATCAGCAGCATCAGGAGTATCTGCAGCATCAGCAGCATCTGCAGAATCAGCAGCATCAGCAACATCTGCGCTCTTCTTGCTGAAAACGGCTTTAAACAGCGACAAAGAGAATTTCTAGCATATCTTGGCCTCACAAAGTGTGTAACTTTCACATCATGTTTCCCATCAACAGCACACTTGTTGACAACTGTTCAGAGCACCTTAACCCCCTAACCCTAACCCTTGGGGATACAGACCAACTGCCATCGTAGAAAAAAGCAAGTCTGAATAACCATTTATAAGCAGAAAACAACAAGTTTGGGACTTTTTCTTCATTAATGCATTTGTAGTTCCTATTTACCAAAAAGTGATGGCAGTAGAAAGAAACCATACAGCCTATGAGAGTACCCCTCTCTTAGGGTGTGTGTTGCAAATGCACAACTACTGCTTAAAGTTCATTTAAAAGCGTAATGGTGCAGAGGAGTATAGTTCAGAAATAAATAACTTTTTGCGGTGTCGCCGGCTTTATTGTTGTAATCCTCAGGATTTCTTTCCTGCCTTCTTTTCCCCTCTGTTTATATTGTGTTTAAACAATGATGATATCACTCCCATAAATAACAACAGTTTGCAGCAAAGACTCACACTGAGCTTCAAATAAACTGCAGAATGCTGAAAATTAATTATGTGAATAGCATAAAGAAAATATATGTTTCATTCATCTTAGTCCTGTTTTTTCTTTATTATTTTACTAATATGCACAGTGAAGATGTAAGGAGTGGAGGTAGTGAAGGTAGATGAGTTTAACTAGTCAGGAGCAGCTGTTCAAAGCAGCAGACCATGCACAAGAGTGGTTAAGACACGCAGGGTGGAGACGAGTTCCAGGGGTGATTTGTGACCGAAGGATAGCAGCAAGAGCAAAAGAGAAAGTTCACAGGAGGCGGCGCTGGAAGCAGCAGAGCTGAAGCTGTTGATTGGGAGCGACCAGGAGGAATATGATTAGAAATGAATATATCAGCGGGACAGCTCAGGCTCAGCAGTTTGGAGGCAAAATTAGAGAGATGAGGCTGAGATGGTTTGGACACGTGCAGACGATGATTAGTGAATATACTGCACAAAGCATGTTGAACATGGACCTGCGAGACCACAGATCCATGGACGTAGTGAAGGAGGACCCAGAGGCTCGGTGTGAGGAGGATGATGAGGTGGAAGCAGGTGATCCACTGTAGCAGCCACTAAAGAAGAAGAATTTTAGTAATAACCACAAATTCAGTTTATTTTCTTCAATGCACACATATGTTCCATTTTATTTTTCAAGGTTAGGAAAGCGATCTTTAAGTTGAGCTGGATGTTGCCTCACAAAATGAAAAAAATGACTCCCAGTCTCATTCATGCAGTGACTAATGCAGTTTATTAATTTAGTCCTGGTAAAAACAAGGCATCATTCTTTTATTAGAACTGGATGAAGTTGGATTGGTGTCTTTGTAAGTTTCAGTCACTTTGCATCAGCTAGTGTGTCGAACGTGTCCAACAGTACGAACAAACGGGCTGTGTCCCCAGAGTCTGAGATATAACTGACTGTGACAGGCTCTCTAATAGGCTCCATATAATGTGATGTCCTCAGTATAGCTGTGACCTTAATAAGGAGCTTACAGCTCAATCAACTAGCAAAAAAAACTTTGTTGTCCCTCTAAAAACAGATACCTGTTTGGTTGTTCTGCAAAATCGTGAGTGGAAAACTGATGGATTCTGTGGAAATAAAAAAAGTGGGTTAAATTCTCTTTGATATGATGGGTTGGTCCCCCTTCTTAACCCTTAACCTGCTTAACCTCTTCTGCAACAAGAAGCAATTTCTTGTCAATAGTATTATATGAAGAGGATGCAGGAGGAATTCAGTGACCACGTCCACCAGAATGCAGGTTTATAGTTGATGCCCAAAGGTTGCTGCAAACACAGTGAGCAGAGAAAGAGCTCCTCAGGCAGCGGCCTCTTAAGCTCTTTCTTTACAAGCGGGACTCCATCTTTGTACCGGCAAACCTCTTGTGGTTGTTACTGAAGAGCGCCCGCACTCAGGCATGAACATCCTCTGTCTTGGTGCCCGGTGAAGAGGAGAGGATTGTGTGAGCGGCATCCTCAGGAGCCTGAATCCAGCAGAGAATAACTAATGGGATGGATTTTGCCAGGTCTGTTTCAGTGAACCGTAGAACAGACGAAAACTCTGTGCTGCACCGTGAAGCTCGGGTTTGCCTTCACTTTATTCTGCAAAAGAAATGCATGTTTTTTGCTCCACACCATTCTCAGCTAATATGACTCTGAATTTGAAAGCTAAAGTCTTCAAATTTAAACCTCATTCAAATATCTTTGGACATTTAAACATCCATCAGGCTAGTTTAACACTGAGGAACACTTAAAATTACTCAAAAAACATTCATGACAGACTTCAGGACGTTTGAATGCTGCAGAAATCGTCCTACTGTCAGCTGCAGCAGCCGGCAGAGCTGCAGTGCCACCGCGCAGCACTGCTCGGTTTCTTGAGACTCCTGTAATGATAGAGAACCATGTCGTGGTTGCATTAAAAATAAATCTGAGGCATATTGCTTATTTAATATCTTCAGCACACTTTGTCCTCAGTCTGATCCCAACATGGAGCGTTTCTTTAGTAATCTTCTAATGTGAAGACTTTGGAGCCGAGTGAAGTAAAAGCCAGTTAAAAATCCTCTGTGTTCACCTAAGCTGAGTCTTTGTTGAAGAACTTGAAATGGACTCTGATTGGCTGACTGGCGGATTTGAACATTTCAATCTAAATTTCTGCCTCTTTTCTGTATGGATACTTATAGTAATTCCAGTCTCAGCACAACACGCTGTATACCACAAGAGACGTCATATCGCTGTGTGAGGTGAGTAAGACCAGAGTGGATTGTTCAGCCGAGCGTGAAGTCTACCCAACAACATTTTCCTCTTCAAACCAAACGAGCTGCAAATCCCACGGGAAAACACACAAAGCAGACTCAACTGGAAGAGGTCTGCAGCCTGATGAAGGTTCATCAGCAGAGGCAGCTCATGTTTACAGCATCACAGAGGAAACAACCTTCTCTCTGATTCATACAGAGATTTAAGTCTTGGCTATACATCGGAGTCATTATTGACACTTTTGTAAGCATGTTTTTATCCCATTCCTCTTACTCTCAGCGCTCTTAGCTCAAAAACATCCAATCCACATCTCATGCAGATTTCTTCCTTGAGGAAGCTACAAAAAGAAACATTTTCTGGAGCTCCACTTCACGCTTTTTTTCCCCCTCTCTGTGCCAGAGGGCAGAGGCAGTGCACGGACCCTTGGTATAGTTAACTTTTTCAGAGACGACCTCCTGGGAGGATTCTGTTACTGGCTGCAGTCGATAAGCGGCTGGCAGAACCTGCCTCATCATATATTCTCATTAGCAGCCAGAGAGACTCCTGACGATGATGACAGGAGTTACATTAACAGTATTTACAGAGACGGCAGTTCTTCAGTCCGCTAACAAAAGAAAAAAGAAAAGAAATTTAAAAAAAGGTTATCAGAAAAAAAAAGACCAAATGTAAAAGGGGTCACTTTAGCGACCCTTTTTACATTTTCTTTGTTTTATATATAAGGTTCAAGACTTGTTTATAAAACAAACATTTACTAATGGAGTCAATGGGAAATTCTTAAAAGATTTTTCTATTTCTTTTCCATATTGGTGGCCCCAAGGCCCCTTAGAGAGCTTTGAATGTTTTATGTTGTTTCACTCTGAGCGCAGATATCTTTGACTCTTAGAACGCACAATTTGTGGGTAAAAACAGTGAATACAGACTTATTGCTGCAGCATTTGTCGGCTATCGTGTTGTCTTACACAGTAATGTGGCACCACTGCATCACACACAGCATCGATATGGTTGTTTGTTTGTTTGTCTGTTTGGAAGAAGAGAGCAGTTTATATCCTGGAATGGATCACACGAATCTTACTTTTAAAAGCAGGACAGTGAAGCACAAAAATAGCTGAGCACTTTAGCTGTTAGCAAACATGTCTGAGAGAAAAAGCCAGTTTCTCAGGGACTATTTTCACTGTTAATTATGATTTTGTGCTTCATGCGACATCAAATGATTGTTGGTTTTCTTCTGCACTGACTTGTCAGGGACACAAGAAGATGAAATAGTAAAAATAAAAATGTAAAAAAAATGGTTTGATGAATTTGGCATTTTATTCTCTGACCCCAAAACACATGAAACTGATTGAAAACCGCAGGATTGCTCGGAGGTCGCGAGGCTGAATGATGAAGAAGTGACTTTAACAGTTTCTGTTACTTTGAAAATGAATCGTGCTCTTTCAGGGAGCGTGTTTGTTTTTCAGCTGACAAACTCCTGCCTGCAGAAACTACTGATGACAGAGATCGATCAGAATAACGTGTCCAAAAACAAGCCCTGGCGTCTGAGCGCTTCTGTGATGACCTTTGATGACCTATGAGGACGTGCAAATGCAACCAGCACCAGTGCCGATCTCACATTTAAATGTTCATATAATGTTAATATTTTTATTGTTACCTGTAACTATTTTTCGATTCGGTTATCCAGTTGGTGGCCCTTTATTTAGGTTATAGTCAGCACAGCCCACTGGAAAGAAATGTTGCTGTATGAGACATTTAACTGGCTGGCTCGAAAAAAACTGGGGTTAAAATACAGCTTTTTACATTGTGAACATTAAAAAGCTCCATTCTCTTTAACACATCTCTTTCTCGGTCTTTGAGCCAGCATTAACAGTCAGTAGGCAGAGCTGAAATCCAGCACAGTAACAATTAGCATGAGATAAAGTTACCAAGAAAAGGGCACCAACCAGCTCATTACCATGCTTCACTTTGTAGGGACAGAAATAAACACGTTTTATCACTTCAGTTATAACTTTAGCTGTTACAGGGGGTCAGTTTGCACCATTATTATGAGATCACAGTTCTTTTTGTGTGCATCACCCGTCTGTCCTTTCCTTGTTTGTGTGACATTTTGCAGCCTGACCCTCGTGTGTCAGAGGCAGAGTTCGGTTTCTACAATGGTTAGTGGGATTAGCCTTTTTTTTTTCCCAAGGCTGTGAGGAGAGCTGAGCAACACTCTGTCACCCAAGAGCTTATGTGCTATTACTGTGACTCTTGGCAGATAAATAAGGTGCCACAGAGCATAAACACCTCCTTAGAAATGTGGCCTGAGCTTTGCCTAAAGTCAGGAAGGCTCTGATGGTTCATTCCTACAAAATGTGATATAATCTAAGCAGCAGGGAAACATTCTTTCAATAGTTACTTTGGCTTAAAGACAAAAAGGTCTGAAGGATGAGCAGCTTATTAGATTTCATCAGCCTTCAGTTGCTAAGTGACTGGTTTTTGAAACTTGGGTAAGAGAAGCAGACGGACAGAAATGTTCTTTTACTCGACTGAAAGCCTTTTGCTATTGGGTCAAAGCATTAGCTTCACTAGAATATCCAGTTTTATTGAGCAACATGTGATGACATTTTAGCCTAATGATAAAGCATGGATGTATTATCAGCATTTAAAAAGAAAAAAAAAGCTTCATAATCTCACAAAGTTAGACTTTAATCACCAAAACCAGATATCTGAGATATCATCAACATGAATGGAATAGAAAGAACAGTTGTGCATATGGCTGCATACTGTGAAAACACATCAGACCTCAACAGGAAAAACATCACACTGGATATCTGTACTGAGACGGACTGTGTGTGTTAGGAACAAAACGATGGAAATGAAAATTATCTGACCTACAGGAGTTCAAAGACACCCTGAAAATCAAAGTGAAAAAATGATGCGGCAGGCTAGTCCAGCAACTCAAACTGGTCCTCAGCAGTTTTATGGCCCCCACAAGCTGGTGTGCATGACTGGAGAATGTCAGGGCACACTCCTGATGAGACGACGGATGGTGTCCTGGGGGGATCTCCTCCTAGATCTTGACCAGACATCACTGAGCTCCTGCACAGGTGCAACCTGGCAGCGTTGGATGGACGCAAACATAATGTCCCAGAGTTGTTCTGTAGGATGTAGGTCAGGCAAGTGTGGCAGAGAGTCAGTGGTATCAACTTCTTTATTCTCCAGGAGCTGCCTGCATACTCTCGCCGCATTGCCGTGCACCGATAGGTGCAAGGACTTCATCCTGACATCTAATGGAAGTCATGGTGCTGTTGCCTGTAGCGATCTGTGTGCCCCCCATCCCCCTCCATGGATATGCCTCCCCAGACAAATAGTGACCCACCACCAAACCGCTCATGCTGATTGATGTTACAGGCAGCAGAACTTTCTCTTTGGCTTCTCCAGACCCTTTTACATCTGACGAGTGACACATGTGAACCTGCTCCCATCTGTGAAACAGCGACCTGCTAATTCTGGTATTCTATGACAAATGCCAGTCGGGCTCCACAGTGCGGGGCAGTGAGCACAGCGCCCACTAGAGGACGTCGAACCCTCACGCCACCCTCATGAGGTCTGTTTCTGATTGTTTGGTCTCAGTTTTCCTGCCTTGAGGCAGCTGTTGTTGTTGATTCACTGCCGTGTCCACATAACCCCACTTCCTCTCACTTACTTATTGTGCTGTCTTCTCATCATTTGCCTCATTTGCTAATTTTCTGGAACCAGCGCACTAGCTCAGGAATAAGAGTTGGACAAAATATGGACGCTACAATTCATGTCTCCACATGAATTTTCTTATATTTTATATATCTCATATTTTCTTCTTTAGTTACACATCTTTGTGCATTATAATGACAGTATTGCAGAGCTGTAATACCGCAGTCAGCCAAGCGGGGCACAGACTCAAACATGAATCAAGCTAAAACTTTGATTTATTAATTACCTTTTAATGCATGAGCCTTGGGGTTGTGTAAATGGTGCCAGAGAAAAGGAGTTTCAGTAAATCCATTGTCCTTGGGAAGCGCTCTGTCTCTTAGACTGAATGGATAAGCATTAATTATTCAGCAGTAAGCCCAAATAAATGGCACATCTAGTATCTTGGGGCCTGTATCAGGGCTTCTCCTGGCAGTCGATGGGCACAAGGACAAAGACAGGAGGAGCACACCTTTAGCATGCATGGTATTACATTCATAAATGCATGATACGCAGCTTGCATCTAACCCATTCCTGAGTGCACGTCTGAAGCATATCTTGCTATTGTATAACTGAGTATTTTTCAAGGTGTCCTCCTGCTGATACAGACATCAAAGAAATGACCCGTCTGCTTCTATTAGATCGGTTCAGGGTCCAGGAGCGCTCCTCACAGTCTCCACCCGTGGTCACATCAATTTCTGTTTGCAAATTGAGCATTAAAGCACTTCCAATTCGGGCAACATTGAGCCGCGCGCATTTTGTGAAAACCACCCACCATTTTTGTGGTGACTGTCACACACAGCTTTTCTCTCACACACTTCCAGTACACACAGAAAGCTTTAATTGATCTGATGACTAACTGGTGTGCAGCAAACCACCCCACCCACCTTAGGCGTGTGCCGGGAGAAATCCAGTCTGGATGTTAAAGGAAGACACTAACTGGGTGGATAAGGAAAAAAAAATTCTGTTGATTTAACAAGTGCAGAAACTCTCAAACAGGACACAGAAGGGTGCTGCAAACATGGAGGTCAAACATGCACTTTTCTTCTGTCATGCTGCATAATGCTTCTGCATTCAGAATCAAATGCGTATCATGCAGACTGCTGTCCAAAAACTGTTTGCATTTTTACGTAAAAAGCAGGAACCTTTTTGTCTTTTTGCCAGCTATTCCATCAAAGACAAAGACATCTGCATAGAAATTATTAATATATTAATCTATAACTTCTCTATCAAAGTGTCGTTCCATCAACTAGAAAATATATTTATATTTTACAACCAACTGAAAAGGGGTGAAGATTAAAGGGAAATAGTTCAGATATAAAAATTACTAAAAATAATTCCAAGCAGATCCAATATTTATGAAGAACATTATTATTTTTAAAACTGATCTCTAAATTGCCCCATGAATATTCAAAGGTTATTACAAAGGGCTCACAAAGAGAAAGAATGACAGAGACCCAAATTAGGGTCTTAGAGTAACAAATCTGGCACTTTATTCTACTAGGTAATAATTTAAAAGTCTCTTTGCAAGAAAGAGGGAGACAATGTTCTTCAGTGGAAGGCTTGTGGCTGTGTGCGTGAGAAAGGGGGAGTCTGACAGAGAGATGGCGAGAGAGCAAGGCCTGATGGGACGCTGTATACAGCACACGGCGAGACCTGTGAGCAAAGGAATCCAACCATGCATACTGAACAATCTCCTTCATAAACTATCCAACAGGCCTCTCCCTTTTCCTGCTTTTGTATCTACACAAAGAGGCAATTCTCCGATTTATCATTTTTGTGGCGGATGCTCAGCACGTTACCATGAAGGATAAATATTTGCCTTGCTAATCTATTTCACCAATTCATAAAACACAAAAGTGATAAAGCCGCTTTATTTCCTGGTTCCTGTAGTTTGTCCTGGGCACAAATAAAGCATGCTCTGTTTGACTGTGATAAACCAAACAATAGAACTGGGTCATCAGCATAAGCAGTAACTCCTGCAACGGCTAACTGAGCAGCAGCCACCAAGCTAAGCAGTGACGCTGCTGTGGCTGTGACTTTATTTACTGCAAACAAATCAAGAGCTAAAAGGAGATCAGAATATTTGATCAGTGTGATCATCAGGTTTGTGCCCTAGTACACGTCACGATCCACAAATAACCGTTTTGCACGTTAGTCAAACAAACATTTAGACTCATTCTTTAAGTTATGGTCAATATATTTATATAATTTTTTGCAGCATATTTACTATTACTTAAACACTATTATGTATTAATTATTGCTGCATAATATATTAGAAGTTTTATATTTTAAAATCTTGAAAAATTAACGAATAAGTTATAATCCATCCATCCATTTTCTCCTGCTGTATCCGGGCCGGGTCGCAGGGGCAGCAGCCTAAGCAGAGAAGCCCAGACCTCCCTCTCCCCAGCCACCTCCACCAGCTCCTCTGGGGGCTTCTTTCGATGTGAAGGAGCAGCAGCTCTACCTTAAGCCCCTCCCAAATGGCTGCGCTCCTCAACCTGTGTCTAAGGGAGACACCAGCCACCCTTTGGAGGAAGCTCATTTCTGCTGCTTTTATTCGCGATCTCATTCTTTCGGTCACTGCCCAAAGCTCGTGACCATAGGTGAGGGTGGGGATGTAGACTGACCGGTAAACCGACAGCTTCACTTTCAAGCTCAGCTCCCTCTTCACCACAACAGACGATTCATCTGCCAATCTCACGTTCCCTTCTCCCGTGACTTGTGAACAAGACCCCGAGATACTTGACCTCCTCCACCTGGGGCAGCAACTCGTCCCTGAGCCGGAGAGTGCAGTCCACCCTTTTCCGGCTGAGGACCAGGGCCTCAGACTTAGAGGTGCCGATTCTCATGCCAGTTGCTTCACACTCGGCTCCGTTCCACTGCAAGGCCTCCACCTGATGAAGCCAACACATCATCTGCAAAGAGCAGAGATGATATTCTGAGGCCACCAAGGTGGAAGCCTTCCACCACCTGGCTACGCCCAGAAATTTGGTCCATAAAAATTATGAACAGAATCGGTGACAAAGGCGCTGACGGAGTCCAACACCAACAGGAAACGAGTCCAACTTATTGCCGGCAATACAGACCAAGCTCTCGCTGCGGTTGTCCACGGACTGAAGGGCCAGACACCCCAGACTCCTGCAGCACCTCCCACAGCATATTGTGGAGCAGAAGCAGCAAATGCCATAAATAGAAATACTTAAATATAGTATACATACATTAAAGCTGTATCACTGGTGCTCTAATCCAATGGGGCTGGGCACTGTAAGATTAAATGACGCTAGCCCGAGACCACTTGAGATGGGGTTCATTGGCCCTGACCATCAGGCTTTTGTTTTAAAAATACAGAGCACACATGATACGAGACCGAATGAGCAAACTGACTGTTTTAAAATGTGTTCTGTTGACTACGAGTAAAAGGAACATTATTCCTTCGTTACATGGGCTCATTCTACTGCCAAACTGAGTGGAAAAATATAGTATTACTCAGTGGTTTCCTTTATACTCTATGTGTCTAATGTGACCCTGATCTGAAAATCATTGTTACAGGGCAAAAGAAGATTGTGTTTTGCTGGGTGTTTGCTTTTCTGACAGCTGTCTCAGCCAATCATAATGTATGCTGCTAGTCCCACAACAGTTTTACAAGGCCACATATGCTGCATAGCATTATCTGTGCATTCTTTTGTATTCACTCTGGTAAATGACCAAACTTTCTTACCAACAATACCACAGAGCAGAGCTGGCAGCACAAACTGCAGTGCCTGAACGCCACAGTTAGAATCCAAGAATCTGCTGACAAATGTTGAGGAAAGAAGCAGACACATCACATTTCAACAGTAACATAAACAAAGGTGTTAATGTTAAAGTCTTACTCATACTAACCGAATTACCACAGCTGCAGCCTTCCGCACTCCTCCCGTACGCTATTATAGTTAACCAAAGCAGCGCAGGATGATGATTGGCGGGGCAGATTAACGTGAGTGGCAGCGGCTACAAACATGCCCAGCGGCGCACCGTCACCGCCCACACTCGGGCAGCCATTCGCCCTGCTCTCCTACCCAGTGTCAGGTCTGCTGCTG
>VUQJ01035490.1:8980-20269 GCA_015108635.1 Andinoacara biseriatus
AGCAAGCACTTGGTGACAGTGAGAAAGAAAAACTCCCGTTTAACAGGAAGAAACCTCCAGTGGAACCAGGCTCAGAGAGGGGCAGAGGGGAGAGAGGACAAAAGACAAAAGACATGCTGTTGAAGAGACAGAGTGATTTATAATAACTCATGATTAAATGCAGAGTGGGGTATAAACAGAGAGAAAAGGTCAATGAAGAAGAAACACTCCCAGCAGCCTAGGCCTATTGCAACATAACTAATGAAGGGATCAGGGTCACCTGATCCAGCCCTAACTATAAGCTTGATCAAAAAGGAAAGTTTTAAGCCTAATCTTAAAAATAGAGAGGGTGTCTGTCTCCTGAATCCAAACTGGGAGCTGGTTCCACAAAAGAGGGGCCTGAAAGCTGAAGGCTCTGCCTCCCATTCTACTCTTAAGTTTCCGAGGAACCACAAGTAATCCAGCAGTCTGAGAGCACTTCGCTCTCAGACTGCTAAAATGGGGCCTAATTAGTCAAGACCTTTTATGTGAGGAGAAGGATTTTAAATTCTATTCTAGATTTAACAGGGAGTCAATGAAGTGAAGCCAATATGGGAGAAATCTGCTCTTTCTTTCTGGTTCCTGTCAGTGCTCTAGCTGCATCATTTTGGATCAGCTGAAGGCTTTTCAGGAATCTGAGTTAGAAGCAGGAAATTAGGCCTTTATGTCTTTATGTCTTTAAGCTGAACATAAAGATGTCTGTGAGATGGTTATAAATAATTTTTTCTCCCTATCCACCCATTTTCTTCTGCTTATCTGGGCCCGTGTCACGGGGGGCAGCAGCCTAAGCAGAGAAGCCCAGACTTCCCTCTCCCCAGCCACTTCCACCAGCTCATTTGGGGGACGCCAAGGCATTCCCAGGCAAACCAAGAGATATAATCTCTCCAGCATGCTATGCTTTCTAATAATACTGCCTAAAGGAAGCATGCATAGTGTAAATAGAATTGGTCCTACCACAGAACCCTGTGGAACTCCATAATTAACCTTAGGCCTTAACTTTAAACAAACCAACCTTCACCTTCTTGTCACATGATCACCGTAGGATATATCATTGTTACCGCTTTGATGGATGGTCACTTTATACCGTGACTTTATGCTGCCTGACACAGCCTATGAGATGCATAGCCAATGTACACCAGAGTAGCAGCTGCGCAAACAGGAATCATGAAAGTATATGGATACAGCTCGCTAACCAAATTAGCTTCACCCTTTTATCCAAACACTGTCACTTCTAGCTCCAAAATAGCAATGCAGAAAAAATAGCACCAAAGAAAACTTGGCAAACTAGTGCTTCTATCTTTTATATACAGTCTATGTGGCAAACATGTTAATCTACAAACAAACTTCCCATAAAAGATTTATGGGAGATTATTTAGTCAGTTAAGATATTTCTAAACAAATAAATAAAAACTGATATTTCATGTGGATCAGCTCATGGAGCTAATTATTCATATTTAGCTAATTATTAACATATTAGCATGTTAGCCTTTTTTCTTTATGTCAATTTATTGGTGATTAAGAGTTGGAAATTTTTGCCTCCTGATGTTTGAAAATGGCATGCAAAGCTCCCAGAAATAATTAAAAGAATCTTTTTTGTATTGGACAGATCCATTAAGTCATTTCTGGTTTAGGTAGCCAATCAGAAAATGTTCAGATACGTCATTTTGGAAAGACAAACAAAAGCTTTGGATGACTCGCTGCAGTAGTCACTCTCAGAATTTGGCTTTAATTTTCAGACTCTTGAGTCTCAGAGGATCAAAATTAGTCATTGTGGACTGAAGGTTTTCTGTTTCTCTCATGGCTGTCAGCTTCAGCTTTAAAGTAAGAGAAGCACAGAGAAGAAGACAACAAGCAGAACCAGCAGAGTAGTATAAGTGAGGAGTGGTGGATGAAGTGAACTCCTGGAGGTCCAGAGAAAAAGATGCAGATGTGAGATGCTTGTTGCTACAGAAACATGTAAACACTGTCAAAAACATGGCAACTGCCAGAGGGATGACATCACCATGGACCCACAGCTGTGACACAGAGAATGAGAGAGGCAGGAAGAGAGCGAGAGAAACGACGTTCATCAGCAGCCGTTCACCAGACCGACAGATAAACACGAGATAAACATCACATATATATAACAGGGTGTCACAACAACAAGAGCAGCAGCAACGAGAACAGATCCTCAGCAGGGAGAGTGAAACAGATCAGTCTCAGTCTGATGAGGGTTCATGTTATTGTTTCCAAGTTTCATTATTGTTTGCAGTCCTAGTTAATTGCATAAAAACATCAGGCTGCAGATCCTGTACTGTGGACATCTCATAGTTTTTGCAGCAGGAAGAAACAAAAGCTGAAAGCATGCTGTTGTCTAGGAGGTGTAGATGATGCACGAAGTCTGGAGTGACGTTTGGCAAGGAAAAGTAATTTCAGAGCACATCTCTTTAAACAGAGATGTGACTAAATTGTCACACTGGTGCAAGCACAGGCCAGAAAGAGGGCGAGCAAAGCAACCAAAATCCCTTTTTCTTTGGGAAAACCAGTGCTGTCCTCCTTAGTGCATCACTGTAAATTATAAATGTCCATATTGTTATGGGGCAGCCACGTCTGCTAATGCATATTTTTGGAGGCAGGTGATTTTTAACTGATTTGAAAGTGGTTTAATTTGGTATCTGTTTTTTCTTATGGGCCACCTGCAGTGGTTCCTGGTCCTCCGGTGCCACCATTCCACTCTGGAAATGCAGCTGACTCCAAATGACCAGATAATAATGAAATAACATGAAAACACAAAAAAGAAATTGTTGATATATATATTTACCGGTCGATCCATGATGGTTTTTGAACCGGAACAGTTGGCTGCTTTGGCGGCAGTAACAACATGTTTGATGCTTTTAGGAGGAGAACTGTGAAACCTGGTGGTGGGAAATGCTCTGATTTAGGTTGGCTTTGCTGCCTCCAGGCTGAGCAGCTTGCAGTCATTAATTCTGCATCATAACAAAGAGTAACTGAGAATAATGTGAGGCCGCCTGTGTGAAATAGAAGTTGACCTTTAAAAAACAACAACAAACATATCTATTAATAAAAGTCCTAAAATGGGAAATAAAAAAGACAGAACAAAAAGCTACCTGTAAATTTTTGTATTCTTTCATACATGGATTAAAGTGTTTGCCTGTTTGACGGAGCAGCGCTGAGAGGAGGCAATTCAGTTTTGCTCCACCAGTCACTTGAGACTAGCATAATCTGCTGAATCTGTATCTTCTGCACTTGTTTGTGGTGAGAAGTAAAAATGGAGCATGTTCTTCTACTCGGCAGTAGGTGAGACCACCACCTCGTGTCCGTGAGAATGAGCAAACATTTCCACAGGTTTGAGACACGATTCTTGCTCCGTGTTACTGGTAAATGTTGGGATCAGTTCTGTTGGAAGAAATTCATGTTGGACAGAATCTGCCAATCATTGGTGAGTTCCTTGCAGTCACCCCTCCTATGGTCACTAAAGTCAGTGGTTCCAACTTGGCCCCTTTGTGGTGTGGTGGCTGGTTTTTGGCTTTGGTAAAAATGTGTGGGAGCGGCTGTAGACTGAACACGAAGACTGAGACGGTAAAATGTTATTGTGTCATGGAGAGATTCGAAGGCAAAGGTTTTTTGTTTTTAGGTGATTTCACAGCTTTTCCTCATCCAAGAAAAAATATTATTACCTCCACCCAGGTCATGTGGTTGGTTTGGTTTGTTTGTCTGTTTGTTAACTCGATCCCTCATAAAGTTGCATGAAACTTTTTACAGCGGTGGTTCGTGGCCCAAATTAGAAGTGATTTACCTCTGAAGTTTGGATCCAGGATTTTTTGGAAGGATTTATTTACTCTTGCAATAAGATCATGTCTTCATATAAACATATAAACATAACAATACATGGGACATTTCCTTGATGTTCTCAAGAAAATATCACAGCATAATCCAGATATTCTCCTGGGTCCAAGGATTCAGTTTATGCACGATGTGCAGGGAATTTTCAGGCTTGGTGGAGGAAAGTATTTTCAGACTAACAGCATTTGGTTCATATTAAAATTTCAACATGGCTCTAAATCCGGGTCACTCTTACAGGTGGTGTAGTCACCAGCTTTTCTCTGAGTGTCTTGAGCCCATCATCTGTGACTACCACTATAATTATTAACCTGGATTTTCTCCCTGCTTCATTTCTGAATTCATCAACTCATTTTCAGTCATCATTAATTTCCTCTGTGGCCGCAAAACAAATCAGAAGAGCCTCGAGAAAATCCTGCAGCTTGAACCGAGCTAACCTAACAGTTTTAGGGCTGGCTGCACATAACCCCCCCACCCCCCACCCCACCCCTGCAGTCATTTCTCATATTTACTGTATATGAGGATGAAACTAAGAACATTACAGTAATGAGAAGTGAGGTCCACAGCCTCCACACTCCTTTAATGATGTCTTTTTCACTAGTGTCCTTTATGTGGATAAAACGGTCTGTCTGTCCAAGATGACCGCTTAGCTGGCAAGAAGGGACCTCGTGTCCGAGGGAACTATGAGTCAGTCGCCAGTGCTGACCAGTAGTGCTGCCCAGCTGTGGTTCTCTGACTGGTTATCTGAATGAAGTTCAATTAAATTAAAGCCAAATTGCAGCTTTTCTTTTTTGGGTTTCTGTGTATGAATCATCCAAAATGAAAGTCATCATAATAAATTAGTGGTCACTGCAGTTCAAGCAGGTCATTCAGTTTTACTGAACTTCACCATCCTTCAACTGCAGAGAGCAGTGTGCGGTTGTTTCAGTTAAGACATGAATATGACCTTGTTTTACTTTATGAAACACGTTATAAATCACAAATGAGTTTTAGTGAAAACAAATGCTCGAGGTAAACAAAAGCTTTTGTCTGCAGATGCTGCAGACAGGCTAAAGCAGCTTAAACACTTTATACGATTTTTAGCTTCGTCATCAGCTGATGTGGGCTGAGGTCAGCTGATCTATCAGGGTTGCGGGCTGAGCTCTGCTCTGCTCGATGTATGAGGCAAATATTTCTAACAATTACTTAAAAATGGTAAATGTACTGCTTCATATACAACACTTTTCTACTTGAGTACTCTGAGCACTTTATACAACAAAAGGTGGTTTAAAATTAGTTCCACTTTGACCTGTTACATTATAATTAAAGACATTATGCTGCCTATTTATGATGGTGAAATTTGCATTTAAGGGACTTAAATGGTAATAAAGTACAAGCTTCAGTGTTTTGAGTGTTCCATTGTCAAAATGCCGAGGCAGAGAAGAGGAGAGACCAAAGATTCATTTTTATGCTGGAGAAAAATCATAAAATCATAAACATGCAGAGTCACTCTGTGGCTGGTTTAGTCCAGCTCACCCTCCTCCTCCTCATCATCATCGTCCCTCAACAGGCTGTGGAGCCGCCACGCAGCCTCAGCCTGTTTTTAAGCATATTGTGAACTTATTGGAGCCTCAGTTTTAATGACGTCACCCTCATTCATATGAAAACGGATGAAAGTGTTTGGACATGAGGACGCAGATCCAAAATGATCTCTGGAGCTCCATCGCCAGGCAACCACCATAGAGACCAGCATGGCAACCAGCTGTGGCCCATTTACTTTACAACATTGTATCCAGTCATTAAAAGCTCAGCACTACCAGCTGAGTAAGCTGCAGCCTTATATTCAAGGGCAGTTTCAGTTCCCAGCACATAAAGAGAATAATAAGGGCTTGATTCTCTTTTAAGAGCCTGGAATTAGCGAACAGCATGAAAAGATGAAAGATGGAAATTATGGGAATGACTTCTTGATTTGGGGCATTTTCCCTCTCGGATGTGGACACAAGCCATTTCTTATCACTGCAGCTTCACTGACGTCACCTAAAGGTGTTCAAAGGGACGTCTGAAAAACTTAAACCAAACTGAAACTAAGAAGGTGAAAATAGGAACTGTCCTGATCTGTTTACAGCTTCCGTCACTCCGTTTAAGTCTTATTGCAACATGGTATTAATTTAATGAATTATGGTCCCATTTTGAGCAAAAACATATGATGAGGCATAGCACGATTTAAATATTTAAATAATATTTAATAAAAGCAAAAAAAATTTGAATAAATAAAATAAATTCAATGGAATTAAAAGAGATATAAAATTGAATGGAATGAGAACTTAAATCACAGAAAGTTCAATGAAGTCATTATCGGTTATAAAAGTTAAATGATAAAAACATGTTTTAAGAAGGGCCCGTCTGAGATCATTTTTATATGCTGACAGAAAAAATAAACGTGCTATTAGTGGTTAATGTTCTTCTGAACATCGGCCAGTTCGGGCAACGTTGGCTTCACCGGGAACTTGAAACAACAACAGCGTGAGCTGGCACAGAGCCCCCAACTCACAGCAGCCAACCAGTCCTAGAATAATGAGGAGCTAGTGATGGATAAATTGTTCTTGTTTGGGACACAGTTATTTGGATTTTCCTAAAAGATTTGTTTAGATTTTTTGAGTCTCATTCACTTCCTGTTTGTCTAAAATCACATGTCCATGAGTGAGGTACAGGTTGCTCAGTCCTATCAGACGCTCTCGTTCTGAGAGGTCGCCCGGCAAACACGGGATGTCACACGCACACATTAGCAAGGAGCTGCAACAGTAACAGACAAAAGTCTTCCCTTCATCCAAATCAGTGTGTTGGATGAGGATTTTGCTGTTGTGTCTCACTACAAAGTATAACTTGATTAGATGACAGAATGAGTTGAAATAAAACTGGCTGTGATATCTGTGCTGTGGTTACAAGGTGCTTTAAAGCCCCTACATCATTACGATCCCCTCAGATCCCCTCTGCCATCTACCTTGATAGGTGAGGTAAGACACTGATCCAACATTGCAAAGTGAAGTGATGTCATTCACTTTTTTCTTGTACAGTAAATGTAGCTCTAATCTCAGAAACACTGAGAGCTTTTATTTTAATATAACCCCCTTCCCCTTAGCTTCCCCCCAAATGACCCTGATATGCTGCACAAAGGATAATACAAACCAAAAACAGCAGTTTCCAGATGTTTAGCGATGACACTGATTTCCTTTGTGATTGTTTCTGTTTCGCTTCAGTAAAGTTTGATTTTGGAAACACAAAAGAAAAAAAACCAAAATGTGAATGCCCTACAGACAGCACAGTGTTTCCACTCAGACTGATCAGGCTCTTCATCATGATCACATTGTGATCATTTTTCGCTTTCATTGCTCTGGGTGTGTTTTTTTCCCTAAATTGGCTAAACTGAAGCTGAACCTCTGAGCGCAGATTAAATGATACACTGGAAAAACAGTGACCCTTTTTCTCCAGATACTTTACTGGAAGACAAGTCAAAATCTGTAAAAATGTAAAGAAAGGTGATTTTTGTAAAAGTTCACATTTTAGCTCCTAATAATTTTTTTTTTTTGCTTATTTATTAATTGCTCCTCTGTGAATTGCCACCTTATTGTGGTGGAAGAGTTTGTGTGTCCTAGTGATCCCAGGAGCTATGTTATCTGGGGAATTTTGCCCTATGCTAGGGTCTTTCAAGGCAAATTAGTCCTGAGTGAGGGGCCGGCCAAAGAGTGAGTCCAGTGACCCCTGTGGAAGAGGGAACAGTTTACCCTGGAGCCAGACGTGTGGCAGGAGCTCGAGGGAGAGTGTCTTAGCCTGTTGTGCCTGGCCAGGCGCAAAACCAAAGAGGAGACATAGGACCGCCTTTCTGTATGTCCACCACCCACAGGTGATGTCATAGGGGTCAGATGCAATGTATGTCGGGCAGCAGGCAAGGGCAGAGGCCCTGGCGGACCGATCATCAGCCATCAGGGATGGCTATTGGGGCATGCAATGTCACCTCTCTAGTGGAGAAGGAGTCTAAGCTAGTGCGTGAGCTTAAGAGATACAGACTAGATATAGTCGGGCTCACCTCAATGCATGGCCTGAGCTCTGGAACCAGTCTGCTGGAGAGGGACTGGACTCTGTTCCACTCTGGAGTTGCCCTTGGTGCGGGCTTCTGTAGCATAAACAGAGTCTGTTGGACGACTCGCCCGTCCCTAGGGGTGAGGTCACTGAGGTGGTTAAACAACTCCTTGGTGGCAGGGCCCCTGGGGTGGATAAGATTGACCATGAGTTTCTGAAGGCTCTGGATATTGTAGGGCTGCCTTAGTTGACACACCCGTGCAACATTGCATGAAGATCTAAGGTGGTGCCACTGGATTGGCAGACAGGGTTGGTGGAATTGGAAAAAGCATTCAATTGCATCACTTGGGATATCCTGTGGGGGGTGATGCGAGAGTATGGGGTGTCTGGACCATTGCTGCAGGGCATTCAGTCCCTGTGCACCCGCAGTGAGAGCTTCCTGTGGGTGTTGAACCCCAGGGCTGCTCTTTGTCACCGATTCTGTTCATAATTTTTATGGACAGAATTTCTAGGTGTAGTCAAGTGGTGGAAGGCTTCCACCTTGGTGGCCTCAGAATCTCATCTCTGCTTTTTGTGGATGATGCAGTCCTGCTGGCTTCATCGGGTGGTGGCCTCCAGCTTGCAGTGGAACAGTTTGAGGCCCCATTTACAGAACAACCTCTCTCTCTCTCTCCGTGTAAACGGAAGGAAACTATGCTTTTTGGAAACGGGGGCACTCGCACATGCGCACTATGGTTGTGGCTACTATATTGACACCACCAATTTGTGGCCTGGCAACAGGAACTGCAGCGTTTTAAGCGTCTTGCGTTTCAGTGTAAACGGAAATCATTTCTGAAACATCTCCGTGCAAACGCATCACATTTAGGGAATGACATGGGCAAAACAACAGCGTTTCCACTGGAAACTTTGTTGTGTAAATGGGGCCTGATTGTGAAGCAGCAGGTGTGAGAATTAGCACCTCTAAGTTTGAGGCCATGGTCCTCAGCCAGAAAAGAGTGGATTCCCCACTCCGGCTCAGGGTTGCTGCCCCAGGTGGAGGAGTTTGAGCATCTTGGGGTCGAGTGAGAGAAGAGAGGAGCGGGAGATTGACAGATGGATTGGGACTGTGACTGCAGTGATGTGGACGCTGCACCAGACATTGAGTGTGAAAGTGAAGCTGTCAATTTAAGGATCAATCTATGTCCTTGCCCTTGACTGTGGTAACAAGCTTTCGGTAGTGACTGAAAGAACAAGATCATGAAAACAAGCTGCAGAAATGAGCTTCCTCCGAAAAAGGGTAAGGAGTGCAGTCTTTCGGGAGAGCTGCTGCTCTGGCATATCAAAAGCAGCCAGCTGAGGTGGTTCAGGCATTTGACTAGGATGCCTCCTGAGCGCCTCTTGTGTGAGATGTTCCGGTTATGTCCTACTGGGAGGAAACCCGGAGCAGACCCAGGACACGCTGGAGATATTTTATCTCTCGACTGGCCTGGGAACACCTTGGTGTCCCCCCCAGATGAGCTGGAGGAGGTCTTTGCTTAGACTGCTGCACCCATGACCCTGGATAAGCAGAAGAAAATGGATTGATGAATGTTTTAAATGCACATCTCTTTTCTTTAATTCTTTAAATCATGTGGATTTTAAATTTTACAGCAAATTTAAAAACAGATTTAATTTCATACATTTGATTGTTATGACCAAATTATTTCGTCTATGTGAATCATTAGTGTGATGAGTTCATATGAATATTTAGTTGGAGGTTATGTGAAATGTTTTTTTTTTTTTTAAAAAGCTCCTTGTAATGGACAGAGTATTACCTCTGAACACTGACTCGTGTTTTTCTTACTCCAGATAGCAAAACTTCCTATAAATATTGCTAGTTTTTGCAGATTCAACAGGTTTTTCCTGGAACCTGATTAGGATGTCTTCTGTCTTAAACCAACAGAAGGAGACTGACCAGCAGATAACTATGCAGGTGGACGGCCGGCTGACCACCTTCACCCAGACGGGCCTGGCAGCCGGTCAGGATTACACAGTCAGCATTGTGGGAGAGATCGATGGCAGGAGGGGAGCTGAGAGCACCACTGAATTCACAACACGTGAGATTTTTGATTTAATTTGCCCTTTTGCTAAAGACTGGTCTCCATTTCTCTTCTTACTCAAAAATAACCAAAAATCTTTTCCATCTTCAACAGATGGAAAAGTTTTAAACACTTAGATTAAATTTAGAAATTAGAAAAGTCACAAGGACTACACTGATGTTGAATTTTAAGTACTTTTATACTTTGTAGCCAATCTACATTAAATCATCCTCCTCAAAAGTTTTACTTCTTTGGCCGCTTCACAGGAATTTCCAACTTTACTGTGATGGTGTTTAGGAGGTGTGGTGGGTGTAGTTAAATTTTTATCGCGGCAAATTTTGTGATTGTGTAAATTTATTATTCTAAGAACACCCAGTATTCTCTAAATACACACTTTGTTGTGTCAATAGGCACCCTGAAAAAGACAAGTATGACAAGTATGATACTGAAACCAGAAGGAAATGCAGCACACATGAACGCCTCCAAATGTAAGCTATTCCCACTTCATGAAAGAAAGTCTGAAGCGCGCTGGTTAGAAAAAGGAACCTTTGACCAGCACATTGGCACTTGAGAGCAGCTCAAATCACCAAACTGGCAGCAAGAGTTTAAACATTTCTCTCTCACTGCCCTTCCTGTGAACGATGTAATCTGTGGCAGCTGCAGAAAAGCTGCCCAGCGCCTGGCAGCGAGGAGGAAGAGCGAGTCTGCAGGAGTTTGCTGTGCGTTTAGAAAAGCAAAAACGAAGTGGAAATGTGTTGAGCCAAGTCTACGGGGATAAACAGGAAAAGAGTGACTGGATCCTTGTCTGCTCATTTCTGGTAGGAAAAGAGGCTGTAAAGCCTCTTGAGTATTTCTTCTGAGATTTATTTTCTGTGTTTTCTTCACCTTCAGTCATTTCTGGTCCCACCAACCTTCAAGTTGTCAAGATGTCCTCCACATCTGCAGTGGTCCAGTGGGATCCATCAGTAGGGGAGATTGACTGGTACCATCTCACTGTAACATCCAATGATGGAGCAGAGAGCCAAGAAATGATCATCCCAGCTGACCAGAACTCCGCTCACATTAAGCGGCTGAAGGCCGGGCATTTGTATGACATCCAACTCGTGGCAGAGAAAGGAAAGAGCCAGAGCACACCGGAGACCATCCAGGCAGTCCCTGGTGAGTAGAACCAGTCACAAGCTCCCTGAAAGTCATCACATGATTCAAGGATTCTTTATTGTCATCTGCATCACATTTGCATGCAGTGGAATGAAATTCTGTCCTCAGGTCCCAGTGTTGCCCATGTTTAGTTTTTCAAGTAATTTAAAAGAAGAATAAA
>VUQJ01035500.1:0-14675 GCA_015108635.1 Andinoacara biseriatus
AGCACACAGTCCTCCACCAGGACCATAAACATCCTGTTCCTCCCGGTCCCATCACTGTCGGGTTTCACCAAATTTCCAGGCAATTTTTTTGTTCAATCTGACAGAAAAATAGACAAATCCCAGTGAAACTGCACCTCACGTCATTCAGTTTTATACTAGATCAGATCATTTTAGTACAAAGAGAGAAACTCAGTTGCTGGAATAAAAACCTAGAGACTCTTTCACTGGAAATAAAGGATGAGGCAAACCGGAAAATACCTACTGACAACTGATAAGAAACTAATGGCATCAGCTCGCAGGAGTGTGTAAATACTCAAAATATCTGGAGTAAAGCAACTGATTCAGCACGCCAGAGTTCAGGGTTCAGCAACTTAATCTCATTCTCGACAGATTTACGGTCACATGAAATGCTTTGAGAATAAAAGCCCATTTTGTCCTTTAAACAGCGGTTGATAAAACAGTCCACGTGCTCCTGAAGTTAGAGCAGGACAGAT
The DNA here is from genome assembly GCA_015108635.1 of Andinoacara biseriatus. Lineage (NCBI taxonomy): Eukaryota > Metazoa > Chordata > Actinopteri > Cichliformes > Cichlidae > Andinoacara > Andinoacara biseriatus. The sequence goes on from VUQJ01035500.1 coordinate 495, forward strand.
TAGGGCCAAACTGCTCTAGGATGTGTTCACAGGCCAAACAGTTCTGGGACTCAACCCATAAAAATTTGGCTGATCTCCCCTTTGAGGTGGTTTCCTTGTGCACCTCTGAACGCTCCAAAGTGTCCACCCTGCGAGCCCCATTCTGCATCTTTGTACTCATCTCCAAAGATAATGCACAATATTAAAATGTGATGCTTTAACACTCAGGCTGATATGTTCTTGCTGCCTGAGTTTGAGGTCCACAGTGAAGGTGCACATGCATGATTGGATCTGTATCTTCTCCACTGAAGTTCTGTTATTTTGTTCACTGTAGTTTCTTGATACAAAGGCCATCATTGACTACAGTTCGGTCCCCGGACTCCAAACAATGCTTCTTTTCATAAAAATCCTTTTTCTGCACTCCTACTCTCATCGTCACACCCCTTTTTAGCACACAAAGCCACTGAAGGAAGCCAGATTAATAACAAGGAGTCCACTATGTTCAAACAAAAAAATGCCATTGCAAATTATAATGAAATTAACCCATTAACGGCTCATCACAAAGCTGAGGCACATCTCCCCACAGAGAGTAACACTGGAGCTATTTAGCCTCAACAGAGCACTAGTGTTTCTCTGACAACCTCACGCCAGCCCACATATCACAACACAAAGCCTCGGCAGCCACAGTGTCGATGTACAAACGTCGGGTAGGTGACGTGGCGCTAACCCCTATTTGTCTTGCTTTGAACCTCGCGATGGATGGCCAAGCCGCCAGCAATCATCTAACAGTTACGCAAGCTGTTGTCAGTGATGGGCTCAAGGTAGCAGAGTTACAACACTTGGATGATGGTGTGTTTGACGTGCGTGCACAGAAGGTGACAGAGTGAAGGCACTAAAACTAAACATCTTTGGAGTGAGGGGGCAGAGGTCACGGGTTGCTCCTGACAACATTTTAAAGTCAAAGCTGTTGGCATTAAGCTGTAGCTGTAGTTCGAGCTACGAGACACGGCTTTCAGGCCTGATAAATGCTCTGTCATTCATCCGCCATCCGCAGCTGGGGCTGACTCCAGCAGCTGCTTAACAGGCTGACGGGGATCTTCGGTTCCCAGGAGGAAGTCTGAGTGGCACGCTGATTGGATACAGCCACACATCTAATCTCTGTTATCTAAAAGCCGGACCAGCTTGGCAGAATCAGGTAATGTCATGTGATCTAAGAGGTAGCAGACATAAAAGAATGCATGTAACCCTTTAGTTTGTCCAGAGAGAAGTGATTAACACCATTTCATTAAGGCTGCAATGCAGCAATAAGCTCAAAAACTCCAGCAGCTGCCAGGATGATGTATATCTGTGCAAACTATGGGGAGAGCAGCAGAAATGACTTCCCACACATCCCAGCACAAGCTTCTGGTCTTGGGTCATATTCACACTAATACATCACTCTGAGCAGGTTGTTACAAGTCAGCATCTTTCAGACTTTAAAGGCCATTTGCAGACACTTCTCTACATTCACACTGAGCTGCCAAAACACCAGAACACTGAAATTCTTCTGCAGGGAATTTACTGGCACCCGTTAGTCCAAATTTACTGTATACGCTGCAAACACAGAGCGCCAGCAAGTCAATTCTCATCACAATGATGATTGTGATTATTAGAAGTAGTTAGCTCTGATATTTGGCTTCCATGGGTAGATGGTCCACAGCAGACTGCGATCCTTCTTAGGATTATTCCTGCATTTGTTAGTTTTTTCAAATAAGTCAACAATGAAATGAGATGCAGGCTTTGAAACAGCAGAGGAGGGCATGAAAATCTGCCCCCACAAACAGCTGTTTAACCCCATTATCTGCACTCATTTAAAACAGCAGATACACTTCTGGGCCGTACACAGTCATCACACGGCTGACACGCATCAGCTCAGGCAACTGCACAAATTCTCCTTCAACACGTAGAAAATATAACATGAAAAGCAGGAAAACTGAAGTATTAAACAAACGAATAAAAAAACAAACCCCGAGTTTTAATATATTGAAAAAAGGGGGGAAAGTAAAGCACTTCGATCTGGTGGTTTTTGATTGGAGGAGAAACAAGCATTACAAGAAATACAAAAACATCACATCCTTCAATCTGTTCTGCTGTGACTGTCATGAACCTTTTTTTAAAATACAAAATATATTTGCCAGAATACTGCCAGATATCGACTATTTGTGGCAAACAGAGCCTCAAGTGCTTGATCGTGAACTGCAGCAACAGAAGGAGGATTCCTTCCAAGATTTTCCATTCAAAGTCAACGCATGGGTGCATTTCACTGCTAAATTACAGTAAAATAGCAGCATTCAACAGCTATTTTACAGGGTGCTCATTGCTGTAGCATATAACAGTATCTTACTGCTGTGTAATACAGGCTTAAAGGTGTTTGGCTGCTACCGTACTGCTGCTGTGATCAGTGATTTATCGGAAAACACGTCACATAACAACTGAAACGACCGTCCCAACATTTCTGTTGTTCTCGTCTTGTATAAAGTCCTCAGTGATCAGCGCTCGCAGGACCAGCAGAGCACCTGTAGGCTTACTTATGCCTCCTCGGGTTTCCTAGCTTAGCTCTCAGCTATCAGGCGCCTCTCCTGTGGATCCAGTTTGAATTCAGGTGTCTAACGATGTCACCAGAATGTTTTCAGTGTCTATTTACTGACTCTGCAGTTCTCCTGGACCTGACAGGGGAAGCATCCTTCACCTCCTTACATCCTGAAAGAGACGAAGGAGGCCCGCAAGAGCAGGAAAAATGAGATCCGGAAGATGGCAGCTAGTGCAGCAGCTGCGTTAGCGCCGCTCCAACTCACTGATAAGAAAGAAAGTAGGAGTCGGGCATGCAAATATGTTGCAATTTTGCCAGCTGACAAAAGGGTGATAACTGATAAGGAAAAAGTGATGGTGCGTTTCAGACCAAGGGAGGAAGTCACGATGAGTTTGGAGGATTTTCGGATCCGTACAGTAGCTGCAATTTTTGTTTAAATGTTCATAACAGAGTTTAGATAATCATTTTGTTTTTGTTGTACTGTGGTATCAAAAATCATCTATTGCTACAGGTATTTTTCTGGCACCGTGACGTCCCTGCGGGAGGCTGAGCCCCTCTCAGCTTTAAAGATTAGGATTCAGTCTTTTCTTTTTGAAGCTTATATTTCCCTTTTCGCCCTGCGCTCCCATTTTCTCCCCTCCCACCTCCAAGTGGTCAAGGCGGATGGCCGCTGCTCTTCCTGTTAAGGGGGAGTTCTTCCTTCTCACCATCACCAAGTGCAGGTCACAAGTGATCATCTCGTTGGTTGCGTTCTCTTTTAAAGGCTTACAGTGCTTTGCTGGTGTATGCGCTCAGCTGCATTCACAAAGAACAGCACATTATACAACTTCCTGCATTTTTAGAGCAATTTATTACAATGTAGGTGAGAAACAGAGTCAAATTATGGTCATTAGAACTCAATTAATGTCACTGACTCGCAGCAAAAGAACAGACAAAAGCATTGAAACCACAGCACTATTTTTCCTGAAAGAAGAGCAGAGATGAAACAGCCCGTCTTACCTCACAGTCTGGCCATTAACAAGAAAGAAAGTGCTAAGGAGACGCCTTTTCTGCATCATTATTACATAATCAAAGGGTCACACAGAAATGAGGGACATGCCCGAGGAGAATCCGGCTCTCATTCAGTGCACCGTCGTTTCTTCCAAATGAGCCAATTTCAGAGGGTTTTACTATCTGGAATATCTTTATCCACAGCTGCTTTTTTTTATTTTTGCTGCTATGAAGTCAAGTCAGTTTTATTTATATTACTCATGATCACAAATTACCCTTGAGGGGCTTAAATGCAAAGCAACACCCTGAATTTGAATAAAGAATAAAGGGAAGAAGCTCCATTAGAGGGGAAAAGAACAGACATGCTCTCACTGTGGTCTGCTTTGCCTTCGGTCTCTAATATGATTGCTTTGCCCACTCTTGGGACATAAATTGAGTTACTGGCCAAGAAGGAAATAAATTATAACCAAAATATCAATTTTAATTCCCTTCACACTACATTTTCCCCAAACTGATGATCATGCTTTTATCCTTCAAACAAATGCCAATATACCGCAAACTAAAAAGCCAAGCATTTTTCCAAAAGGCTTTCCTGGTTTCCTTGACTGCTTTTCCTGATTACAGCAGCAGAAAGAGTGCCATTTTTTTCCTCATAGCTCTGGGAAACGATACCTTTACTCCCCACGCAGGAAACAATCTCACATTTTCAGAGCTGATAAGACTCAGGGAGCAACACCCGGTGCTGTCTGGCTTGCTCGTGGATGCACATCAAAAGAGCTGTTTTACCTCATTAAACAACAGACCTTTTCATATCTGAAAGCACAGGCGAGCGTTCTCAGGCAGTTAGAAGCCTCTTAATTAACTCCAGCTTCTTTCAAAGTCAGGAGTTAGTCAGAGGTCTTTACGGTACCGGACTGTCAAAGAATGAAAACCTATACTTGTGTCTTTTTGTGCAATATTAATCTGTAACGTTTTCCACTGTTTGGCCTCGTACCCACTTTGCTTCAATCGGCCTCGTCTGCTCCCGATTTAAACACTTCTGCATTTCCAAGATCGACTTTCAGTGACTCACAGATAAAGAATGTGCACGAGCATTTCAGCTGTGGGATTAGGTGAGAAGATCGATAATCACACTAGAAAGAGGCTTTCTGGTTAAGAAGAAGTCAATTTCACCCCTTCTGTAAAAATGTCCTATTGCTGAATTGCATTAAAATGTAACTAGACTACAGTCAATAGAAAAAATGGGTTTTTTTATGGCTGATCTGTTCTCCAAATTAAACTACATAATGTGTTATTCATCCAAGCTCTACAATACTTAGTCTGACTCGATAGGAGCCCAGTTAGAAGGACAAGATCTTTTAAAAAGCTAAAATCACCAAAGCTGAGTCTGACTTACGGTTTATCCAAAGGATTGATGACGGTTTAGTTGGGCTTAAATGTAGCCATAGACTGTATATAAAGGATGGTTGCAGTCGTGAAGTCACCGCCACAGTAAGCCGCCATCTACCCATGTCAGCCCCCACCTGTCAATCAAAGGCGCGACCCAGCTTCAAGTGGCCATTCAAGCAGCTGCAGCCACTTTGTTGCCCTGACAGGTGCTGCTCGGCTGAAGGAAGCGATCATAGAGCGGCTTCGCTTTGTCAAGGCTGCACGACTTTAATCATGATGGCGACAATAACAAAGACGTGATTAAAATCAGGGAATTGTGTTCTGATAGAAGCTTGGCTGTAAAAACACTTAAACGGACCAGTGTGTAAACCACAGACTTTCTATTGAGGTGTGAACAGCACACAGGTGCAGGGACAGCAGTGGCAGGTTTGCTGGAAGAGGAAACTCATCAACACAACAACAACAACAACAACACTGTGTTTCACTGTGTACATTTCTATTAGGAATAATTCACTAGGATGCAAAGAAGCTGCAACCTGAGATTTTATCTTCCATGTAAATTCAATTTTCTAGCCTGGCTGATTGATTAATGACACCATTTATCACCTCGTTACAATAACCTGCTTTCACTGTGCTGACAGCCAGTTTAGCGTCTCTCAGGGTTAGCTTTGACTAAAAGACAGAAGGCACGTTTTATTTAGACTTCTTGAGTTCAGCTGAAGGCGTGGGGGCTGTTCTGTGTCAGCTGAAGCTGCAGAGAAATCCTCTTTTTGTTTTGACCTTTGGCCGGTCGGTGAGGAAGAACGGAGGGCCTGCGTTGGCTCGGACTGCGGAAAACAAGGCCGAACCCAAGCGGGGGGCGATAAGCGCAGAAAGAAAAAAAGTTTAGGGCTGGTGGGCTAAAAAAAGAAGAAAAAAAAAACATGATCTCATAATGGAAAAGCTCCACACTGTGTGTGAACTCACATGTGAGGAGCCGGGTAGCAGGAGAGAAGCAAAAGTAGCGCATGTCGCTGATGTGATGAGAGAACGCTTTGAGGATGACTGTCTTTTATCTGTGGTGAGTCGAGCTGACAGCCAAGAACTTGAACAGCAGAGCACAGCGAGACAGCAGCCGTCTGGAGCCTCATACAAAAACCATGAGCGCTGGAACCAAATCATACTAGTCTGCAGTCTATTTTTCTGATAAATGCTTTATCACAGCATTCTGCTGCTGCTATAAAAGGGACTGTGTGTAAACTATACGCCCTAAAAATGACATTTTCCTGCGTGAAGGCTTTTTGCTACTTTACACATCTTCACCGTGTTAAATCAGAGCCATAAAACTGGGAAACAAAAGCATGTGAAGTTTTCACATCTCAGAGCACTCGCCACCCGAAGCAGCCTTCCTTTTCTCCATATAAAGTGCTGAATGGTGATCATAGTGAAATAAGTGTTTTCCCCTTCCAAACAACAGGCATTACACAGATTAGCTGCCTCTGCTCAAACATACTATTACCACATAAGTCCCTGCAGAGAAGGACCAGATGTCAGATAATAGGCTGTGCTGTGAAGTAGGTGTTGGCCTGAAGCCACAGAACAAGTAAGAACAGCTTCTTCCATATATACCGCTTCACTTCATGGGCAGCTTGCTGGCTGGCTGGGTGGGCAACCCCCCCTTATCCATTGAGATTGCTGGGAGAAGATCCCAGATGTGTAAGGCACTCTCTGTAGACGATAAATATATTTGTGTAATTGACAATAGGCCTAAATTTAAATAAAAGCACCCTGTTAAAGAGCTGTGTGGCGCCTCTGTCTGCTCTTGAACTGAGAAGCCTTTCAATACGTTAAAGCACCAAACAGCATTTAATGCTGGAGGACCACAATGTGCTTCAAAGTCCTGATATGAAAGTAAATGAATTACATATGCTGCGGGGGGGGGGCTTGTTAGTGGATACAAAGGAGCAGCTCTCTCATTAAACACTACGCTGGTGTTTATTGGCTTACTTGGATGGCTTTGCCTATAAAGCAGCTGACATTGTGTGTCATAGATCGGCTGCTGCAGGAGCGCGACACTCCTGACACATTTTCATTAAAGGTATAATCAAACTTTAAAATAGGTGCAGCAGCACAGAAGGGTAATTACCTTTTCTAGACTTGAACCTTTGTTTTTCTGACCAGCTTTGGCGTCACAGTCGTTCCTTCTCTGCTGCCGTTACTCCGGTTCCGTGTGCGCCGCCGCCGCCGCTGCTGCAGCGCTCCGTGCGCCTCCTCACTCCAAATTACCAGTCTGCGCGTTTCCAGTGGCTCCGAAATAGCTTTTAGCGAGTGACTCCGAAAATAACTGCACTGATCAAAGCGGCTACACTCGGTCCAAACGCAGGGTGCAGTCACAGTAGCGACACCCCTGGGTGCTCGAGGCGCAAGCTCGGTCTGCAGCAGGTAGCAGAGCCGGACGGACGGCTGCTTCTCGCCCACCCAACGCGTCAAGCGTCCAGGCCATTCACAACTAAAGTCATGCGTGTTGTGCGTGTGTGTGTGAGGAGCAGAGACAGTCTTTGCCCAGTGCCACGCAGCGCCGCAACATGGAGCGCTGCCCTGCCCACTACGGTGTCAAGTCAGCCACATCTATCCAGCGCGCCTCATCCGACGCTGCCTTTCAAAATAAAAACCTCCACAGTCACAGGACGGACTGACTGAAGTGCACAAAACAAAATTAAAATAAGCCTGAAAACTCCCAATTTAGTGTTTGTGATCTTTGCTATTTTATCTCCGGTATTATGCAGCTTTTTTTTAAATTACTTTTATTATTATTGTAACTTGATCCAGGCGAACAAGGTGAGCGCGGGAACAAGCGGGCGGCGGGGAGCTGGACTCAGTTCTGCTGAATTATTTATGCTGAAAAGAGGCACTAATACCTAAATCATTCATAATTATTCAAGAGCAACAAGGTCGATGCCAATCAAACCTCCATTCATTCCCCCAGAAGACCACGGCATCTGACATTTCAAATGATAGATGGAGGCAAGTGGCGGGCATTATCCTGACCCTTTCCTTCCATCAGTCAATTAAATAACAGGTTTATCAGCCAGAGCAGCAAATGGGGTCAAATTAACTACACACAGCGTGTGATTGTGGCACAAAGCTACAAGTCAAATCGATCTAAATCAATTCAGTGCTTAGAAATAAAAGTAGTTTGTGCTGAAGGCAAATTTTAGACAAAAAGCGACATTTAATGCAACGATCACATGTTTGTGAGCTTGTGCTTGTTTGTTTTTTTTGTTATTAATAGTTGTTTAATTGTAAAGGGCAGATGGGCAAAATATGGGCCTCCAGACCCTGAATTTGAATTACTTGATGGAGAATTTGAATCATTTATATTTAATGTTTAATTTATCAACATGAATAATTGTGATGACGTTTTGAATTTGAATCACATCATTTGAATTTGAATGAATCTTTGCTTATTTTGGCTCATGCGCACATTAATGCATTTAAAATTTAAACCGAATCTTGTGATCAGTAAAAGCGACCAGAGAAAAGATGATGTGAGGCATGAGTTCAAACACACAGCTACGTTCTGATCGCAGTTTTGGACAGATTTTCAGCAGCTGTGGTCAGACACTTACATGCACTCATCATTGGTGTCAATGTCATGGTAATTCAGGGCTTTTCATCATTTCTTTGAGCTGTGGAGTGATTGCACAGCATACGTTTTTAATGATCGAAAAACAAAACAAGAATTGGGTGCACACGTTTGAATTCATCTTGGATTTTCTCTAATCCACACAGAGCCAAAGGTACAGTCTCAAATATAAACAGACACCCCCACTAATATTTGGTTAAATATTCCTTAGTGAGATGAACCTCAACCAGACACTTCTGGACGCCATCGGCAAGCTTCTGGCATAATTCTGACTGGATATTTGACCCCTCTTCCTGCTGGTAGAGATCGTTTAAAATGGATGATTTCCTGGCGTGGACCCAGCTTTTAATGGTCCACAAATTTTCCATATGGTTGAGGGAAGGCCGTTCTTTATGTTGACCTGCTTTATTCATTCCCAAACCAGTTTTGATGTGTGTTTGGCATCATTGTCCTGCTGGAACAGCCAATTATATCCAAGTTTTAACAGTCCAGCTCTTGATTTGAGGTGAAGTTGAGGAATTTTTCATTAGTCCATCCACTATGTGAAATGTACGATTACCACTGGCACCAAATCAGCCCCAGAGCATGATGCCACCGCCACGCTTCACAGTTGGAGCAGTGTTCTTAGGTTTCACCTTTACTCCTGCAAACATGCCTCTTCTCATTATGGCCAAAGGGCTCAATCCTTGTCTAACCACCAAACCTTTCTCCAGAAGGAAATCCAGCTTATCCTCGACGGCAGCTGCAAATGAAGGTGCCAGTTTTGGAGCAGGGTCTTCCTTCTTGGTCTGCACTCTCTCAGTCCATGCTCATGTAAAATACTGTGGACAGTGATGCTGGTGTTCCAGCAGTTTCCAGTGCACGGCAGGCTCGAGCCCGGGTGGTTCCTGAGTCATTCCTGAACATCCGAACCAGTTTTCCCTCATCAGAGGGTGAAGGTTTGGCTCTTCTTTCAGCCCTTGGCAGTGTCAGATTAGCCTGATCTTGGAATCTGCAGTTGTTTACAAGTGAAAAGACCTTCCCAGCTTGTGTAACTCTCCTTCTTGGATCTTCACTGAGTTCTCTGAACTTTTATAACTTTCATCAGTGAGTTCAATGAGTGCCGTCAAATAAATCCTTTTTATGCTGGCAAAGAGAAACTACTGTTGCAGTCAATCATCACGGTCACTAATGAGACGTTAACAGGCCTCGGCCAAGTTCAAAAACATTATAGGACCTTCAGCACCACTTATTAAAAGATTGAATTATGTGTATGTGTATATTTGTGGTAGTTTGACCTCAGAATATTTCATATTTTCAGACAGCAACAAGAACTGCTCCTGTCGCCGCTATCGCTGCTTTGTTTAATAATTTTACAATGTATTTTCCGAGCAATTAGCCAATTTATTTCATGTTTCTACTGAAGAAGAAAAGTGTATGTGTAAACATTGTGGGGCATGTTCTCAGCTTCCTCCCAGAAATCTGCAGTTATGCCTAATTAAGCAGTCTTTAAGAGAGAACGTAATCATTTTCTACTACACTTTACAGAATAACATAATTTATCTCAGCTTATAAGCCATGTAAGCAAAAACACATCCATCAGCATCCACACTGGCAAACACACCAACATAGACATTTGTACTCTAAAGGTCCCCTCTCTGCAGATGGTAATGAGAAATACCTGAGGGGGTCCCTGGAAACTGGCTCTGCTGCATGGTTTTGCCACAGTGTGCACACTCAGAGTGTGATGGATGAGGCGGGCACAGATAGAGCTCCCCTCACCTCTGGAAACACATATGCTTCTTCTGGCACTGAATCAAATTCTGCCCGAGCTTTCCTAATCTCCGTCTTCCCCGGACTTTCCCGTCCGTCTGACTATAAAGAATGAGAACAGTAGAGGTGAGTGTGGAGCCCACTGCAAGAGGAGGTAAGATTAACTGGGACTAACACAGGATTGCAGAGGGATCAGCAGAGTCATGGGGAGCCAGAGAAGGAAGAGAGGGGCTCAGTGAACCTGCTGGCCCTGGATCTCTTTATTCTAATCCACTGAGGCTGCAGCGCTCCTCAAATCTATCAGATGTTGTGCCAGTGTGAGACGTCCTTTTATCAGCTGCATGTGAGCTTGTACCATAAAAGACATTTTAAAATTTGAATTCACAGCAGATCAGATTAGTTCATAGCCATCAAGTGTAATAGGCCTGCATTTTTTATTCTTTAATAAAAAACAAAATACATAGCTAGGCCCATACAGTATGATAGCACATATAGAGGAAAATAAACTATATTTCCACACTGTCAATAAAACAATTAACTGGCTATAAGGACAAGCCTGAACTGCAGCTAAAGATACTTTAGACCCAACAACAAATCTTCACATTCATGGACAAAAAAAACCTTACAACTTAGAAAATATGATTTTTTCATGTAAGTGTGCCATTTTCAACATGTAGAAAGTACCATATAAAGATATAAAATATGTCATCTTCAAGGTCAAATAAGGTCAAACTTCCATTAGGTCCCAAAATGTCTTTTATCTTTAAAACGACGCTTTAAATTCTGCTGCGTTTTGTTTGTTTTGGCAACATTTAGGAAATGATGCTGGTATATGGGGATTCTAAATAACTTCATTATAGTTTGCATCCAAATATCAATTAACATTTGACCTCTGACCTCACTCTTTATTTCACATCTGCCTATTTTCAGGCTAACCCCAACATGCGTTCTATCGTTACAGAACGTTTTATCAATAGAAAGAGAACGAGCTGCCCAGTTAGTCAGAAACATCCTGCAGCTTAACACACAGCTCAAAAACAATTAAAGGAACCCTTTTTAATCAGAGTGCAGCATCATTAAACCTGCGACACTGATGGTCAGTCAGTATCAGAGGGGGGGTCGTTAATCAGTTTCAGCTGCTTTGGTGTTCACCAAATAAGCAACAGGTGCACTAGAGGGGCAACAATGAGACACCCCCCCATTTGGCCAGGGTCAGTCACTGCTGGCAGCATGAGGTCATACCTGGACCCTACAGAGGCTGCACAGGTAGTCCAGCTCCTGCAGGATGGCACGTATTGATGAGCCATCCTGGTGCCCTGTGGTTTGGACAGTTGAAAGCAGGTTCACCCTGAACACGTGACAGACGTGAAAGGTTCTGGAGAAGCCGTGGAGAACGTTATGCTGCCTGTAACATCGCTCAGCACGACCAGTTTGGTGGTGGGTCAGTGATGGTCCGCGGAGGCAGATCCATGGAGGGACGCACAGACCTCTGCAGGCTCGGCAACAGCCCCCTGACTGCCATTAGGTATCAGGATGAAATCCTTGGACCTGTCAGACCCCACGCTGGTGCAGCGGGTCCTGAGTGCTTCCTGTTGCACATCAATGCCCAGTCTCATGTGTTGAGAGTATGCAGGTAGTTCCTGGAGGATGAAGGGATTGATAACACTCACCTGCCCTGACCTAAATCCAACAGAACACCTCTGGGACATTATGGGACATTAGTTGCACCACCACCTGACGCCCTGGTCCAGATCTGGGAGGAGATCCCCCAGGACACCGTCCATCATCTCATTAGGAGCCCTGACGTTGTCAGGCTGTATGGAGCAGACAAACTACTGAATACTTTGAGTTACTGCAATGAAATTTTAGCAAAATGTTCCAGCCTGCTGCATCATTTTTTCAGGGTGCCTAAATTCAGCCTCTGTAGGGTGATAATTTTTCACTTCCATCAAATGATGTGGCTTCCTTTGTTCCTAACACATTACCCAGTCCACATCAGTGGAGATATCAGCAGGATTTCTTTGGTTTGTTTGTTTTCTGCAGTGTGTTATATAATAAGCTTGTTATTCATGTCCCATTATAAACAAATTAATGCCTATTAGCTATTACCTCCTCCTACATAATGATTTTGTAATCAAAGGAAACATTAGTCATGCTACAATTTTCTGATTTTTACTGCACTGCAAACTTCTTAAATAATGCTTAAAAAGAAAATGAATATATACAAAATATAATACTACTCCATTAAAAATTAATATTGCCCAGAGACTGATCTGCCTCGGTGGAGTTTGTGTTTCAGAGGTAATTCAGACTCATCAAAATGACTGTAAATGTTTCAGTGTTGCAGTCCTGAAGACAGATGACTCAAAAGATCCTGAACTGAAATATATGGGAGAATCCAGCAACAGCAAAGCTGGTGGTACCAGCATGGTTCTGAAATCAAAAATGCTTTTTAAAGCCTTGTTTTGGGTTAAAGTCGTGCCGTTACTTTGTTCAGGACCCTCGAACTCAAAGTTCAGACAAAATTCGAGCAAGCTCAGCAGCTGGGAACAAAGACAGAAGTGGTTACTTTTTAACCAGGTAAATGAAAATAATCACAGCTGGGAAGAATCACACCTTACTGTGTCTGACCAAAATTCATTTCTAAGAGTCTATACATTTATAAATTGGTAACGCATTATGAAATTAAATTCGATATTAGCTGCTGAGGAGCCCTACAGTGGTGCTGCCGAGGTTCAGTGTTGGATCAGTGGTAAGTTATTAAACAGGATATTGTGTGTCCAAAAAAAAAAAAAAACCATTGCATGAAAGTAAGTTTGAGTAGCTTTATATGCCAGTTGGTTTTTTCTCCAGTAAATCAAAAACTGCTGCATTTTGAGCCTTTGCAACAACTCTTTGAACTCGTCTTTTTAAAACTTTGAGTTGATTATAACCAAATTAATTCTCACCATCCAGCAGCCACCTTTAAAGCCCTGCCTCAATGACGTTTGTGATTATAATCTGCACACGTGGAGTCAAATATATTTATATTTAAAAGACAAGTTGCTGACTGTGCTCCAAGGCAGCCTATGCTTCTAGGAACAAGACCAAGACAAGGAGTTCACTGTACTCAAATAAGCAAAGCATCTCATTCCAACAGAGAACCTTTGCGACATGGTGGAACAGGAGATTTCTGTCGTGGATATGCAACTGACAAATCTGCAGCAACTGTGACACTTTCATGTCAATATGGACCAAAATCTCTGGAACGTTTCCAGCACCTTGTTGAATGTCCAACTCCAGGCCTCGAGAGCTGGTGTCCTGCAGGTTTTAGATGTCTCTGCTTCAACACACCCGAGTCAAACATAGAAATCATCAGCAGGACTCTGGAGAACTCGCCATTGGATTCAGGTGCGCTGGATCAGGGACACATCTAAAACCTGCAGGACACCGGCCCTCGAGGCCTGGAGTTTGACACCCCTGATCTATGCAAAAGGAGTTCTAGCCAGGTGTAACTTTGATGTCCAACTTATTTACTTGCACTTAAAATCAGCTTATTTCATTGTATGATTTATATTCACTGAGGCCAGCATGAGTTACAGGTTACTGGAAGGTTTATGTGCAACTGGTTTCCACAGAACATGTAAGCAGAGAGCGAGTTGGAGTTCACTGTATCGACCTATCTTCAGCACAGGCGTTATATCTTCCTACATTCTTGCCTTCTGCAGTAATAACTGACACCTGATCATAAATTTAAACGTTCACACTAGCTGTTATTTCATTCCTCTCACTGTGGATTACCTTTGAGATTTGGGACCAATGGGGAAGTTGTGGGTAATGTTACGCTTGTTTGGGACGCGGAGGCATCGTTTACAAATGGAGAACCTGATACAGGAAG
>VUQJ01035502.1:0-13043 GCA_015108635.1 Andinoacara biseriatus
TTCTCCACATATGTTTCAGTATCTACAAATATAAACTTTTTCTCCAACTGGCCTACAAACAGATCACCTTTCACACACCTGAGTCTGATACGAGAGTGAGAGAAGAGGCGAAGTAGGAAGCGTCCGGTGGCGCCCGGTAGGAAGGTGGTGGGCAGCACAACATATCGTCCTGGAGCCAGAGTTGCCTTCAGGGTCACACTGCGGGAGTCCATGTAGATGGAGCTCGCTGCCTGCTCCACCACATACTGCACCCGGCTACAGCGGTTCACCTCTACCTGGGGAAGATGAGGAAGCGGGGGGAAATCTTTTTTTCTTCTTAACTCAAAAAATATGAGGCTGCACAGTGACTTGCTTACCTTCAGCACCTCAAAGCCAATGGGCAGGTTTTCTCCTCTTCCATTTTTCCTCCACATCCTCCTGTCCTCCTGCTGCAGACACATCAGCACCTCCTCCTCCTTGCCTCGCACCTCAAACATAAACTAATAAGAAAGAAAAGTCATTTTCACACTTTTTTGTGCTGATTCAAAGTCTAGTTCCAACTTTAGGTTTACCTGTGGATTGTGCAGGAAAGTGTCCCTGTGATTGATACATCCACCACATCGACTCCTCTTATCCATCTCCGCCTCCCAGACTCCGTTCTCCTCATCATTTTCCACCGTCACTTTGTTCATAACAGACTCACTCCTTCCTTTTTTACATCTTTCCTGTTGACTCTCACCGAGTCGTTCCTCCTTTCGGTTCCCACGCTGCTTGGTCTCTCTGTGCTTGATGCTGTGCTTACCCAGGGTGAGTGTATGGTTACTCTGAAGCACAGCGGGCAGAGGTGCTCCAGGGGTGCTGGGAGCTGGAGCCCACTCCCCGTAGCAGCTCACTTCTCTCCAGTGAGAACTCGGCCAGAGCAGAGTCCTCTCCGCCAGTCTGCAGACCACCACATCTGTGAAGTGGTGACAGAAGTCCTCGAAATCCATCCTGAAAGAAAAGAAACGGCATAATTGTAAATGTGAAGCAGAAACTCGTTCCTCAGTGTTGTTGTTTTTTTGTGCTTAAAATGATAAAATCAGAGGTACCAAAACTCCCCCACATCACGAACAATGAGCCCCATCTTCTCCCTCTCTGTGCGACTCAGCTGTTGCCACTGCTCTGACCTGCAGGGGGTGTGCAAGGACAAAAAGCAGAGCACTTGGAAAGGACATAAAAATACAAGCAGCTTCTGGAAACCTTTATGCATCCATTTCTCAGAGTTCCTTAATGTAAACAGCTGATGCCCCCCAGTAAAACAATTTCCAGT
Organism: Andinoacara biseriatus; assembly: GCA_015108635.1. Classification (NCBI taxonomy): domain Eukaryota; kingdom Metazoa; phylum Chordata; class Actinopteri; order Cichliformes; family Cichlidae; genus Andinoacara; species Andinoacara biseriatus. The sequence goes on from VUQJ01035502.1 coordinate 1,289, forward strand.
CTATCGTAAAATGTCAAAAACTCTTCAGAATATCTGCAGTAGTGTTGTAAAATGCTGCAAACCACAGCAACACTGTTAAATCTAGCAAAGATTTTTCTCCCAGAGCTCCTACAAAATGCTCTCAGCAGTCAGACATGTGGCAGAAGCCAGTACAAAAGGGTTTAAAGTCCCCTCACCTCTGACTCCAGGCACCGGTCCAATCTGTGGTCCCCCACGGGTTCCTCATGCGGACCATAAAAAGTCTGGATGACACACCTGTCTCCAGCAGCTTCTCCCCCAACCTCACCTTCTTCACCGCCGTGATCCCGTAGGCATGTCCTCGCACGAGCCCGCACTCCAACACTGACTCCACCGTCTCTCCATCTGCTGGCTGAGAAAATTGAGACACTGAAGTCATTTCAAATCTACTCTTCACTGGTTTCTAAACTCTTAAAGACAGAAGCCCTACCCGTATGGAGCAGGTGATGAGGGATCTGCGTTCATGGACCTTAGCTAATGTCTGGAAGAGCACCCTCCTCTGATCACTGTGCAGTCTGAGGGATTCACGATCCAGACTGAGAGGCTCTGAAACTCCACCGGTGAAGTCAATCAGGGCCTCTGCAGTGTTTCCTCCCTCCAAGGCCTCGTAGCAGCCATTGAGTCTAAAAGGCAAGAGAGGGAACGACTCACGATTCAGGATCTCTACACATGGATGCATGCCACTTCCTCATATTAGTATTGCCATAAGTAGTGGTTGTTGCAGTGAACACCTAGGCTCAGCAGGCAGCGCAAAATTAAGGAAGGAATTCCCATCAAATATCAACCAGGATTTTCTGCTGCGACTCACTTGGCGTAGGCCTTTTCCAGCAGGGCGCTCCAAAATTCTCGTGGTGTGGCCGAGCGACAGAAAAGTAGCACTCCATCCCCACTGACAGGCAGACGGTCATCTACAACAACATCCATCCAGCGACCGAGGCGCCAGAACCTGAAATGGAAGATTCCCGCGTACAAGTTGGGATGTTTGGGATTCCATTCCTGATCCAAATGATCAGGGATTACCTGGGGGGGGTGGGGGGTGGAAGAAAAAGACAAAACAGAGAGAGAGAGAGGTAATATGAAAAAAGGAGAAAGAGGAAGGATGATTGTGATGAATGTGAGAAGACCCACAAAACCTTCTTCCACAGCGATGGCTCTGATGCTAGGCAGGAAATGGCTGCCACCATCCAGCAGTTACCCAGACTTCCTTGGTGCAAGTCACGAGTGCTGATACCATCGACAAACAGACGGGGATCCTTGCATATCTCCTGCAGAGGAGGAGAGATCAAGTTTATAAGAAAAAGATAAATATATCTGGAACAGCACAGAAAGCCACAAGCTGCATCACACAGACTGAGATACCTGCTAAAACAACCTGCATTTCATTCATAAAAACTGAAGCACAGAGTTCTTGTTTGGGGCGTATACCCCACAGCAATCCTAATTATTGCCACATAATTGCTTTAAAAATGCTTCAAAAGGCACCATCACCACATACAGTCGAGTTTGAACAGAAGTAAAGCCAAACAAACTGTCTAAAAATGCACTTAAAGAACTATAAAAGAAAAATTTTAATTTAGATAGGTGGGTTATGAAAATAGCTTTCCATACAGCTGAGATGACGAGGAAACTAAAACCATTAGCGTGGGGGTCTCTGGGGATAGACTTTTGAAGCCAGCCTTAAATGAGGAGCACAGTTTTTCCAACTTATCAACAATAGCTTGTTTGCTTATTTCTACATCATGCAGTCGAGGAGCTAAATACAGGATGCCTTCAAAACTTGACATAGTTTCATAGTTCTCACCCAAATGATCTCAAATTTTACCAAAAATGTGTAAAAACTAACCAAGTTTCATTTTGAATGTGTTTTTTTTCTCCAGGCTGAATAATGGAGTTCATTTGAAATAAAAAGGCATTTTGTGTGTTGGAATATGCTCAAACACAATCAAAAGTGTGCAGCGTGCATATCTGAGAAAATTCAATAAAAATGCACCAACTGGAAAGCAGATTTGGACAAAAACGTGTTACACAAGACGTGCAACAGCGTGTTTGGCAGGAGCTCGATCACCAACTTGACGTGTGTCGTGTCGCAGGCCCTGCGAAGATTGAACTTTTGTGATCTTTGTAAAATCAGTGATAAAATCAACATCCCTATGAATTTCTTGTTTGAATTTTTATAAACAAATCCTGTATTGTTCAACATGAAGCTTATTTAATTTTGTTTGCCCAGGACATGTTGTTACTCGGGTTTTTTGCGGACAATCTGGAACTCTTTAGCTGCTGGGTGACCGCTAATAAGGTGGATGACAACTGTGTCTGTCTGGTGTTTGGGAGGTTTTTTTTGTTGTGCTGGAAGCAAAACTAAACTGTAAAGTTGTCGGTCCTAAAACTAAAAGGATGATCTGAAGAAATACAAATCCACTCTGACAGGGTAAACTGGGTTCATCTCTAACAGCAGCTCTTCTGCAGCAGGTAGTATCATCATAGTGTTTTATGAGGCCTGAGAGCTGATTCAGTCAGTGTCAGCACTGCTGAGGAGACAGATCCTGTGTGTGTGTGTGTGTGTGTGTGTGTGTGTGTGTGTGTGTGTGTTGACCTGCTGATCTCACTTTGGACCGGTTCAGGTAACTGTAGAAGTGCTGCTGCACACAGACACACACAGACACCCAGAAAGATACACTCTGGGTGGCCGTAACCTCTTCAGCCGTAACACTAGACAAGAAAAAACCTTCTCTATGGTGTCGTCGTGTTCATGAGACCACAGCGATTATGAACTGGACAGTTTTGATAGCACATGGGAAGTGCGTGTGCGTTTGTGTTTCGGCAGGGTGAGGTGACAGGTGTCACCCTATCATCTGTGTTGATACATGCTTAAAATACCTGAGTAGAACATTGGGAACGCAGTAACCTCCTGCTCTTCAGCCCTGGATCAGCAAATTAATCGACAGCAGGGTTTCACATTAAGAGCACTCAAGGCCTGGCACATATACTCGAACTACTGACCCTGAGGGGAAATACCCGGGGATTTCTGATCCTTTAACATGTTTCACTGTTTGGATTAAATGGACTTCCCTCAGCAGAGTGGGGAGCAGCGTTCTGAAGATTAACACACAGCAGATATTCCTACTACCAGAATAAGACTCTGTAATCATAAAGTTTTTGGACTTTTTGTCTCACATTTATCTGCACTAAACACCACTCACTTTGACCTTGAGCCACCCTTAAATTTCCCTGCTTTAATTAAGTGTATTGCACCACCCTTAGTTTGCTGTAGCTGCAATAAAAACCTATACTTAGACAGCTGTACCATCACAACAGTGCTCTAAAAACACTTGGGCTATTTGCACCAGCTGGTGTTTTTTCTACACTCCACTGTACAAACACACAATCCCACCAATATAGCGGTTTGTCATCGACGTGCTCCCCGAGGGCTAAGGTTTCACTGCCTGACATGACGCCTGTCCTATAATAGAAAGTGCTTTAATTAACCCAATCTGTTGAAATGTAGCATGCAGAGGCAGCAACTCAGCTAAGATGTGGGCAGGGAGAAGATGTATTTATAAAATAACTTTCTGCAGTTGTTCAGACCAACAAACACAGTCTCTCTCCATGTCCTACTTCAAACTCACCATCGGCCTCTTCCAGGTCAGACCCGGCGGAGGCTGCCTCTTGTAAAAGAGGGACTGCTCTGTGGCGGGAAATAAAGGGTCCTTGAAGAGCGCTCCTCGACGGAGGCAGGCCCGCCTAAGCTTGTGAAAACTCTGGCCCTGGAAGTCATACACTCGTTCCGGCATCCTGGTTGGGCCTCAGAGGCCTTAAAGTAAGGTGGAAAGCAGAGGAGAAAGGCAGATGAGTGACTCATATGGAAAAGGCAAACCACTTGGATGGGTCAGAGGACATGCTGTGAGAAACTGGAGCTATGCTCTGCCGAAGCAGCACAGGGTTACGCTCACAGCATGCTCACTGGACTTCAATTTCATATCAACACATGATTGTAAATTAACGTGGCAGTTCAGCCAGAATACAGTTTTTTATTGTTATGGCTTCAAACACAGACCCAAGTGTGCTGTAGTAGAATTCACCACACACGAAACCACCTAAACGAGTGTGACGGGAAACACAAGAGCAGCATCTTTCATAGTCCATAGTTCATAAAGGGAGCTGCAGCTCAGACACACTTTGAGATCATATCATTTCGACCAGCTAAACACCACAACTAATATCACATCACTCTAACCAGCTGCTGCTTAGAGACATTTTTTAGGCACAAAGAGGTCACATTAAGGTGAACAGCACAGGCCATATGATTCCTATCTAATCCAAGTGTCAAAATAAAACCCATTTAAAAAAATCCTGCGGTATTACTGTATCTATATATATTATTGATGGTAATCCTAAACATAATATGCAAGTACCTACTGAGTAAGTACAATGTAATTACTGTGCAAGTATTAAGTAATGTCTAAGCGCATGGGTTACATTGTATAATATATCATAATCTCATAACTTTTCTGCATGTCACACTTCAGATTAAGGACAGCATTAAGGTAGCAGCACTGTTTAAGTCATCAGTGATATGAACTCAGGCAGGAGTGTGTGTGCGTGTGTGTGTGTGTGTGTGTGTGCGTGTGTGTGTGTGTGTGTGTGTGTGGTAACACAGACTTGCTGCACAGATGAAACAGGTGCTTGTGCCTGCAGATCCTGCCAGAATTGGGGGGAAACATGTATAATCAAGCTGCAGGAATCAATGAGCATCTTTTGTTTGACGCTCAGGGATTGGTTGGGAGGATTACGGATTGGCACCTGCAGTAGATTCAATTTTATTTCAGTGAATTCATTAACATCTCTAACAATTAATCTGCAGGTGCTGAATTTTATTTTGTTTTTGTGCATCACCCTGACTCTTCAAATTGATGGTTTTTATTCTGGATGTTGTTGGATGAGCCTATTTCAAGTCTGTTTTTGCTATACTGAAACCCAGATTTGAATTTTACTATAACACTAAAGCTCTGTCTGTGTGTTTGTTTCTTTGGCTGTGAACTCCCCCTGTAACGCCAGGAGTTGAGCAACCAAACCTGGCACATAGGTACAGCTTAGGATCTTGAATGTTTTTATCTATTTCCGACATTATGACGTTATTAGGTTGCCTAGCAACCACCTAGCAACAGGCTAAAATGACCCATTTTTAGGCTTCAAGCACACCTCATAAAAGTATCCTGCTATTTTAATCTCATTTATTTCCACAAAAGTTGAATTACACATGCTATTTTAGGACACCATCACACTTCTTGGCAACCACCTAGCAGCAGGCAAAAAATTACCTATTTTTTAGCATAAAAACAAACATCTACCACCTCTATTTTTTACATTTCTCAATGTGATTAAATATCTCAGTTTGCCAAAAGTACTGAAGAAGCCCAACAGTGCTGCAGTATTGGCATGGGCTAGTAAATATACACAAGCACCAATGAATATAGAGTCCAAAGCCAGGCTTTCTGTAGCTTATGCAGGAAGTAAATGCAGTAAGCGCACTGCACTATTTAGTAAATATTTAGACAAAAAAAGGATTTTAAAAAGCGGATGATCAGATTCAACCATTTTTAGGGATTTCTTTTTAATGTTAAATTTAATTGATGACTGTGTTTAACTTCAGACTTTATAAGACTTTAATTGCTTAGTAAATTTTTTCTTCACTTTTTCTTTGACGTATTCTCCCTGTTTGTTTGTTCGGTTGATTAGTCCATAAGTTTGACTCATCACCTGTTCCAGTCCTCACTTTTCAGTGCATTGACTTTTAGTTCTGTTAAATGAGAATTCGTAACATTGTCATTTAATAATTTTGAGGTGTACACCTGTATTGTTGTCATGGCACTGCACACATATATTTTACCTTCAAGTTAAACTAGAAGTTTATGCTGTCCTCAGATGGACCTTTGTGCTGAGCCCCTGCTGTGAATTCAGGATTGTTTCCCTCGTTAGTCATTTACTCATCCTCCTTTTTCTTTTTTTGGAGTCATCCATTCTTGCTCTAACACCAAAAAACAGTCCGCATGGGTCCACTTTTTCCTCTTCTTTATCCCAGAGTCAGCTGGTAAATGCTCTTTCTTGTGCAGTCCTCTGAATCTGTCAGGAGTGTTCGCTACATCTCCACCAGGTAATTAGCTCAGTGTCATATTTGTGCCACTGGACTTGCATGAAAAAAAATGAATGTGAAACACAACTCCTCACACCATGACTGTGTATCATCTGAGTGTGTGTGCAGTTTTTAGAGCTGGTGCCTGTGCGTGTGTGTGTGTGTGTGTGTATGTGTGAGGAATAGTTTGTTGTTTTCTTCTGATTCTATATATAGCCTGCTCTGTAGCGCAAGCTACCGGCCTGTATGGCTATCACTTTCCATGTGATTCGCATAGCTCAACACAGACATAAACACACACACACTCAGGCCGAGTGACTGGAGTGTTGTGATACCTTGAGGTTTTGCAGTAAAATTTCATATTTTACAGTTCACGGTATGAAATTTAAGCAATCACATTTTTTTTAAAGCCATAAAATTTTGCAAAATCAATGCAAACACAGTGAACACACTGAAGCAACAAGGTCAAAATATTAGCATGATCTATCAAAGTAAAGGCTGTACATACACTGCACTTTATAATACTGCAGACATTAAACTATCCCCAACTTTCTCCTTTCTCTGCATTTTATAGTGTAATTAAAATCACTAGAATGATTCAATAATCTGTGATTCCCATTCTTAACATTGTTCTTACTGATGCAAGTTTTAATAGAAAGCCTTTGTATTTTGTCAGCGTCCCAAAAGAGACTTCTGATAATCTAAGACACCTGCTGGTAGGGCTGCTCCAGAGAAACCACAAAAAACGGATCAGCTTTGGTAAGCCTGTCCCTTTTTTATTATAAAAAAAAATTCATAATTTAATTTAAAAAAAACTACTTTTGTTTATGTCTTTATCTTTTTTTTCCCACTTTGTTTTGTTTTGTTTTTTGTTTTTTTGGGGGGGCGGGTTTGCAGAGGAATTTTTTCACCATCCTTTTTTGGAAACAAGCTCATCAACAAAGAAATGTAAGTGCTGCTTTGTTGTCAGGACTGCTTAGTATCAGTGAAGCTGCTGTAGCTGAGGTTCTGACACAAGCACCTTTCTTTTTTGACAGGCTCATCAGCCCCCATGCTTTCCTACCCCAGCTCTGGCTCCGGCAGCTCCTCCGGCAGCTCCTCCACATCCCAGCTGGCCTCGCCTCAAGTATGTACAACGTGCTCTTGTAAAGTGAAGTGAAGTGAAATCGACTGGGGAAAAAAATGTGAAGTGAAATGTAAAATTATATTTCCGGGGAATCTGTAATGGTGTACTTGTTTTGCTGCTTTATCTCCACTCTGTCAGCATTCCGATGGAGAGATGCACCAACCTCAGCCCAAGCTGCCTTACACCCCTACACAGGACAAGCCTGGGTTCCTGCAGAAAGAAATAGCCAATCAAGATGAAAGAAATACCCAATCGTACATGGAAGATTATGTCGTGGTGCCTGCCCAGTCGCCCAGTAAGACCTCTGAGCATCACTCCATAGATGGTTTTTACACATTAGCACAAAAGGTTTGACTGTTTCTGTTTTGCTGCTTTGCAGATGAGTATACATGTGAAGTAAACGTTGGGTCACCCCTTGAAAGTTGCCTGATAGACTGTGGGTGAGTGTTACCTTCTTGGGATGAACACTATTTGTGTTCAGTAATGTTTGAAGTGTTATTAATTAATGTAGGAATAATTAATGAATATGTTTGTATAGGAGCTCACTACTGGCTGAAAGGGGTACTGGATCCACTGGAAAGACACCCCCACGCTCTCCTATGCTGCGCTCGCCCCCCAAGCCTGTTGGGTAAGAGAAAGTCAGACAGGTTTAGGTTTCAGCTGGTGGAAAATAAAAGTGGTCTAAGACGCATAATTAAATTGAGTGTGAACGTACATTCAGCATTATTTATATTTGTGGCACACAGGATATGAGAAATTGTGATTTCATAATATGTTTATACAACTGCTGTTTATAATTGATTTATAAAATCAACTGCCCACTCATCTGTGTTTCCTTTTTTAACCGCGCAGCAAGCCTGCTGAAATAGTTGGCGGTAAATGCAGCCCCTCTGTTCCCATTCCAGTCCCAACTCAGATCCAAAACTACCACCGTATGCAATCTGCCAGCTCCCATGGCTCCCCCAGGCAAGTCCAGCCATTTATCTGTACACCCAGCGCACCTCACATTCTTACTGTTACTATTATGCATTCTCTGCTTCCTTTGTCCTAACAACATCTCATCTCATTCAGGGTCACGTTATATGGGGGCAGCAGCAGCAGTAGCAGCAGCAATGAAAGCCCGCCACAGTATGAAGAATGTGGATCTCCCAGTCCACGCTTTGCCCTCAACTCTGGAGGAGGCCAACCTCAACAGTCTTCCCCACTGGGTAGTGATCTCAGTTGGCTTCTGTATTACCTGCGGAGCCCTTTTCAGATATGGGATGCGAAATACTGCAGTATTCATGAGGCCATGAGAGTGATTGCTTTATGTCACACTAAAAAACATAACTTTTAAATTAATCCCAGTCAACGGTGCTTTTTTATAAACACGGTTTACTGGACATTGGAAGTACACTGAGAAACTGCTGCTCAGATGCTTATTATTGTAAGAAGGTTACAAAAATAGTTATTTATTATTCAGAGACCCACATTTATGTTGCCATCAGACTGATTTTTATGTATGAATGGGGTGAGATGACACTCTCAACTCGGGCACTGACAAAAATTCCACCGTCTCACACAAACACACAACATGAATTTAAATAATATTCCCTTAGTGGATTTCGGGATTTGTTTCGAGGTGAAATGTTGGTAATTGATTTTCTCTGTAGCGTCTCTGCTGCTTTTAATTTTAAACTCCTGGAGCAAATGCGTGAGCGTGTCTCGGTCAGCATGGGTGATAAAGTTGTGAATGCCTCAACAAAAATATCATGTGCTTTTTAAAAATAATGTTTTAATATTTGTAATGTTCTCTAGTGGGAACAAGCCCAAAGACATCAGCGCAGACTCCCCCACTCAGCACGGGAACCGGACTGCTCGCTGGTTCTCCTCACATGCAGGACGGACCCAAGGTCAGCTTCTTCCTGCATTACAGAAACTAACTGTGACATTATTTTCACCTGTCTTTAAAACAACACATTTTTACACTTCCTGTGATGTGAGACAATAATAATAATAATAAAAACAAAATCTGATCACGCAGTAGAAGGTGTTTGAACAGTTTAATTTCCTTTTCAGCAGCAGCTTCAGCCAAGAATGCCAAACCGAAACAGGACAGTCCCAAACCTGCAATCCCTTGATCCTGCATCCCAGGCCAGCCTCAGCCGGAAATCAGCCATTAAAAAGGGTCCTTTTAAAAGGTATATTACTCTCATACTCATTATTATCATTATAAATAAATGGTTAAATTATTATAAAGCTGTTTGACAATATATTAATATTCTGCAAAATTACAAGCTGATGGAACGAAATGTGACTTTAATATTCCACATCTAACTAAGATATGAAAACCTGCCACTAAGAGATGCCACACAGTGTCACACTGATCAATTATTAAATGCTCACAAGGGTGTCTGGATATATTACATGTGCAGATCAATCAGCACAGGAAGGTTATCTGACATGCTTCTGAAGGCGGCCCTCGGAGTTCAGCTCTTTGAAGAAAGAGGAGACGAGAGCCTCACCAGTGAGAAAAGCATGGATGTAACAGGTATCGGTGCAAAGTGCGAAAAGTAAATCCAGTCAAATGGTTTCTACTGGCACAGCTTTTGTTTTCTGTAACAATGATCCAGTTCATAAGAACACTGCCTTAAAGTCATGCAAAGGAAAGGATTTACAAAAATAAATCATTGCACATGAAGGGCAATCTGACACATCTAATTCAATCACAATGACCATGCTATTTACTGGACCTCAGTTCAACTGGGCTTCCTTACCAAAGGAGTGGCAGCTTTGACTCTTCTTACTTGTTCCTACAGCTCCACCTGCTGGCTATCCTGGAGTTTTCCGGTGCTCGGACAGCCCGGTTCCTGTGATCTTCACTGTGGGTTCTCCTTCCAGTGGAAACTCTCCTCCTGATACCATGTTACAGAGGAGGTCTTCAGGTAGGTGTTCTAGCTTCCAGTGAGGCTTTTATCATGTTCTGCTTTCTTGAGTTTGGAGATCATTTAGACCGTTAGCACAAATGAAACGTGGTGTGATTATTGGAGGGAAACCATTATTACAATTTAGTTGCATTTGTTAAATGTTTATGTTTTAAATAATTATTTTAAAGCTAAAACATATTATCAGTTAATCCTGTACATCTCCATTATTCATGTATCAGCTGTATGGGTTAAACCTAACCTTGTTTTTTGTTGTAAATACAGACACTCCCAGGTACAATAACCGAGGCTGGCATCGCCACAGAGGACACCGTAGGCACAGTGACACTGAAGCCCTGAATGCTATTCCACGCAGCGGTCTGATTTTTCATCTTCCAGAGCTCCCTGAAGACACACTTATGGAGGTACAGCCAAACACTGATGGTGTTCTACCGTGATCATCAGTAATGTACATTTGTGGATTCCACATTGAGAGTATTTCATACGCTCTTTTCACAGGAACCACACACAGATGCTCTGAGTGACTTGCGGTTCACTTTGGCTTTCGTCCAGTGCGTCATGGAATTGGCTTCCTCTAAGGAGCTGGGGCTAGATCCCAGCAGCTGTCCTGATGTTTCCTTCCTAGAGCAGAGCTTGGTGACAGATCAGATCAGCCTTCTGAGTAGAGAGTGGGGGTAAGAGGCATTAAATTTTCTCAAAATGTGGACTAGATCTCTTTGTTTAAAAAAAAAAAAAAAATCTTAAAAATAACATCTTATGTTTCTTATGTAATGTTCCAGCTATGCAGAGCAGTTGGTGTTGTACATGAAGGCTGAAGAGTTTCTGTCATCAGCACTGCACAGTGCTAAAGAAAATATTAGGAATGGCCAGCTGTTTCCATCCGTTACAGTCAAACAAGGTGAGACCAGAGACCGCTCGCTTTGAGTAATCAAGCATTCACTTTGGTAGATTTATAAGGTAAATGTTAAATGTTCATAGTTTGGCATTCTTCAGAAATGTTTTTCAGTGCTGTAGTTTAAAAAAAAATCTATTGCAGGTCCAGAACCTCTCATAACTCGCAGGGTAAAACTTATTGTTTCTGCAAAGCTCCAGACTGTGACTGCATTTGTTACACACCTCAAACCACTTCTCTGCTTGCAGACTGCGTGCACTTACAGTGGGTACGGAAAGTATTCAGACCCCTTTAAATTTGTCACTCTTTGTTTCATTGCAGCCATTTGCTAAAATCAAAAAAGTTCATTTTATTTCTCATTAATGTACATTCAACACCCCATCTTGACAGAAAAAAACAGAAATGTAGAAATTTTTGCAAATTTATTAAAAAAGAAAAACTGAAATATCACATAGTTGTATTCAGACCCTTTGCTGTGATGCTCATATTTAACTGGCATGCTGTCCATTTCTTCCAATCCTCCTTCACTGGAGTTCAGCTGCGTTTAATTAAACTGATTGGCCTTGATTAGGAACGGCACACACCTGTCTATATAAGACCTCACAGCTCACAGTGCATGTCAGAGCAAATGAGAATCATGAGGTCGAAGGAACTGCCCAAGGAGC
>VUQJ01035505.1:0-22110 GCA_015108635.1 Andinoacara biseriatus
CCAAAGAGCTCATGACCAAGCAGCAGATGTCTCTGATAGCAAATCAAAGCAATGAGCATGAGCAGTTGTGGAAGGCTTATTCCAGTGTTAGCACCTTGCCACCCCACCTCGCCATGGCCTGTGAGACAGTGGAACTCAATTATGTCAGAGCAGTTGCAGATTTGTTGCTGCACATTTTAGTGCCTTCACCTCACTTGGAAACCCGCACTGGACGGTTTGTGGTCGGAGAACTCATAACCTGCAATGTCCTGCTCCCTCTCGTTGCTAAACTGTCTGACCCTGACTGGTTAAATCTCCTCATAATTAAAATATTTGCCAACCAACTACAGGAGACAACAGAACCACAAAATTCATCCCTACTGTTACTGTCTCCACCTACTGAATCAGAGCTTGTTCCAGTGCCACAGACAACACATGTTCCTCAAAAGATCAACGAAATTCTTCCACAGAGAGCAGAGACCAAAATGATCAGTGACACAGAGACTGCCATGGCCATGGCTGCTGTCTTTGATGTGACTGACTCTGAGGAGGTGGACCTTCCACAGAACAACGCTGAAGAAGATGAAACTACTCGACCCTTTTTAAGGCGTTACACGAGAGGAAGCAAGTCAAACCCATTTTACCAGGAAAATGACTCTGACCCAGATTCTCCTATGGCTGATTTTAAACAGAGTTCCAGTGATTCTTTGGTTATGATAGGGCAAGTTGATAGTCTGTATGACAGACAAAAGGACTGTGCCGCATCTGTTGAGACCAACAATGGGATGGACTTAGAAGATGTTTGCCATAGTCCAGTGGATGGCCCATGCCCCAAAGTCCTGGTGAGCTCAGAATCAGTTGAGCATTCCAGTGGCTGTGGTCCATCATCAGTTAGGACGGCAGAGGGGGCTCACAGTATCAGTATCCTTCCTTCCTTGGAGCGGGACGGTGGTTCCCATGCAGTAAATGCCAACAGAGACCTCCTTATGGGTGTAGAACAGACTGGGATAGGGAGTCCCAATGAGCTGAGTGTAGTCAGTCCATTGCAGGGCTGTTCCTCAATGCCCACATTCAGCTTTGAGCCCCTCAGCAGCCCTGAGGGACCCGTCATCATCCAAAACCTCCGCATCACTGGAACCATCACAGCTAAGGAGCACAGAGGCACTGGATCACATCCCTACACACTTTACACCATCAAAGTAAGGAAATTACATCTGTTTCCTCTAGCTGTTAATTAACTTTTTGTGTCATGTGTTGTTATTAACAGTGTGTACTGGGCTGATGTATGGCCCAATTGATATAACCCAAAGAGAAATAATATAATATGTTGAACTGCAGCAGTGGCCAAGGTAGTTCTTTCTATCTACTATCAAGCATTTGACCATGACGATTAACTTTTCTCCATTTTTGTAGTTTTTAATGCTGACAGATATAACAGTGAAACTAATTTAAAAACATTTCAATAACAATAAAATGTTTTATGAGTCACATTTAATTTTCAGTTTTATTTGAGAATTACTCCAAACCCAAATAATGTTATTTTAGTATCCTAAAATACCCAGAAACATGACTCATTCTTATGTTTGATTTACTGCAATGTGAGCAAGTTGTTGGATTTTTATTTAAAAACTGAATAAAATATCATTAACACTAGCAAGTTTGGTTAGCAAGGTGCAGGGGTGTCAAGCTCAATCACAGGACGGGCCAAAATTAAAAACATGGTCTAAGTCGCAGCCAAACAGGATTAACATTCATTCAACAGTCTAAAACTGAAGATGTTTTAATCAGCAATATGAATTTGAATGAACAGAATACAGCAACTTTTCCCTCAACACATTAAATAAAATACAAAAATTATATTTTTCTTCAAAAATAACATCAGGGAAAATGAGAATATTTCAAGCTGTTGAAAATTTGCAATTTTTTTCAGGTAAAAACTGTGATGTGAATTTCTGTATTTCAAAGTCAGAAAAGCTGCATAAACTGTTCAGTGTGTCCAGTTTATCAGCAAAAAGTGCAGCTGCAAACACAGCAGTGGAGCACATCTGACTTTTTTGGAAACATAGAAAGTGGCATAAATTCCCTTTTTGCATCTGCGCCTCTAGTAGGTGCAACTTGACTTGAAACGCTCTCACCTTGTCATACATGTGAGTACTCACACAGTCCGGTCCCTGAAGCTGCAGGTATAATGTATTAAGATGCTTAATTATGTTGCAGAGATGGCCGACTCACACAGCCACCTTTTATTCTGGAACCCTGCTGAGGCTTTTCCTTTACTTTCCATGAATTGACAGATTTCCTCAGGCAGCTCATGGCACCTGTGTGATAAGGCACTTCACCAAATTCAGAAGCTATTTCGTTCAGAAAAGAATGAAACTGCCAGTGATTTAAATGTTTGCCTCTTATAAAGTTCACTGTCTGTGTTACGTTGCTTATAACACGTTCTGTCTTCAAGACTTTGCAGCGTTTTCTAGTGTCTGACGCAGTGATGCACTGTCAGCTCACCTGTGCAGGTCTCCATCTTCTCCCACATCCGTCCCACAAATCTACTCTTTTTCCTGCACATGGCAGGCTGGGTTTATCTCCGATGTCAGCGATCAAGTCCTCTGCCTCCCACCTGTTTTGAAAATCCCTGTTTTCGAAATGTGCTTTTTGTTTTTGGGCACCAGGCTAGCTTAAATGTGCTGACTGATGTTTTGATCACTGATCAATGTGTTATTGGCAATTCGGGAAAGCAGGTTTGTGGAAAGGTCTTGGCCTGCTCAAAAATTACAACGCGGAGGAGAAAAATACTTGATTTTGAAATCTTTAACTCGCGTGCTTTTATTTTGAAGGCGCAACATAGAGTCATACCACTGTGCTCCCCTTGCCCCCCTCTGAACAGCTGAGTGTTTGGGAGGCGGGAGGCAGGAGACAGGAGAAACTCTTGAATGAGGTAAAACTGTCTGTTGGGAAAATGGCCATGAACAGAGCCGGCCTGAGGCATAGGTGACATATGCAGCTGCCTAAGGCCCCCTGACCACCAGGGGGGCCCATGCTCACATACATTTGTAATGAAATTTTTTTTTAACATGCTAGTGCACTGGTAATGTTTATCTGTGCTCAAGCCAGTTTGCCCATGTCTTACAATTATAAAACATTTACCTATGTAAATTATACGTGCAATAATATAGGTGTACACAACACCATTTATCAGTGGCGATCAAAACAGGTTTTTGAACTAGGCTGTCACTGTTATTGCTTAAGCTTTGCATTTCATTTGGGGTATATGGGGAGTGATTCACCTTTGGAGCCAATCTCAACTACTATAGTACAGTTACACAGTAAGTACTGTAGTTTTTAGCACTTGTGTGGTGCCTTCAATTTTCAGCCCCAGCACTTGGTGCTTTATCTGGTGAGTGAGCCATCCAAAAATGAAAACAAAGGATAAGCAGGGCTGGGGTAATCTGTGTAGCAGTGACCGAACTTCCAAAAGAGGAAAGGGGCCATCCACTTAGAAACTGATACTGGCTTTGTTCTCTCAGACAGGTACAAAATAAAAAAGACTAAAATTAATTTTAAATAATTAGCTTATTATTAGTCTTAGACCTTAAAAACATTCTAAAAACAGGGTCACAAACTGCATATTGTCCCACATAGAGATGCACCAATTGTAAAATTTGAGGCTATTAGGGTACCGAATATGTATCCTAGCATGAACAGCCGAAAGTCTAGTATCGGCCGATCCCAACATGCAGCCTATATTGGTTCATTCTTACTTTTGCTGAGATATGAGTGAAGCCTTACAGTTTGTTTTGTTGGTTTCAGTATGAGACAGCAATGGTTTGTGAGAACCCAGGAAGCATCCAGCCAGGCTTCGAGGATGCTGAAGCCATACAGACGGGCTGTGAGAATTCATCTCCTGCTCAGTCCATAGCCTATCATATGGTTAACAGACGATACAGTGAGTTCCTCAACCTGCAAACACGGCTAGAAGAAAAGACAGAACTGCGGAAACTCATTAAAGGTACAGAAGACAGACTATTGATCATCTCATCAGATTTTACTTTATTTGACGCAACATTTAAAAAAAAAACATGTTGTAATTTGGACTGGTTGACCTGACAATGGCCAAGGTGTGTGTGGTAGAACCTTCAGGCATCTAATTGGATTTAGATTTGGTGTTTGATCCTGCCTAATCTGATGTGCTTCAGGTGTGAAAGGTCCAAAGAAAATATTTCCAGACATGCCATTTGGAAACATGGACAGTGATAAGATAGAAGCCAGAAAAGGCCTCCTGGAGACCTTTCTAAAAGTCAGTGAAAATCTTTTTTTAATTCCAGTCATTTATTGTTTGTTGGCCTGCTGCTACAAATTTTATTTTGTTTCCTGGCTTTTTTTGTCAATCTTTTCAGCAACTTTGTGCCATCTCTGAAATAGCCAACAGTGAGGAGATGCAGGAATTTCTTGCACTCAATACAGACGCCAGGATCGCCTTCGTCAAGAAACCTTTCATTGTGTCACGCATAGACAAGGTGAGGCAACTTGAGTACATGTGCTTAGTAGGCTGTGATGAAACCTTGATAGCTGTCCAGTGATGTTTATGGAAATAATGTCTAATCCTGCCATAGTTGGGAATGCATGGAATGTGTGTTTGCTTGTGCAGATTGTGGTGAATGCAATCGTTGACACCCTGAAGACAGCGTTTCCTCGTTCAGAGCCACAGAGCCCTACAGAGGATAATGAAACGGAGGTGGATGGAGGGAAAATGTGTGCAGACAAGAAGAACAAGTAAGAAAAGTATCCAGGCTTTTTGCAGTCTTCTTACTCTTATCCTGCTTTTTAAACCATCTCTGGAAGCAATACCCCACTCTCCTTCCTGCAACTCCTGCAGAACTGTGTCTGCTCGTCATCATCAAGTTGGTGTAGCCACGGTGCAGGAGTTAGAGCAGGTTGTGTGCTACTCGGAAGGTCAGCGCGTTGATCTCCAGCCCCTCCAGCCTAAATGTCAATGTATCCCTTGGGAAGATACAGAGCCCCAAATTGCCCCTCATACATCTATCCATTTTCCAAAATACACCTTTCAGTTTATGCTCCTCCTAATTTTAATATGTACATTATGTGCTACAGGTCGTGTGCCACAGCCAAATTTCAAATTTCCGTTATCTTGTAATGTCCAAGTAAAGTGTGATTAGTTGCACTACACCACCTCAGAAATGGAATTGGAGTTGGCGGGCATGCGCTAACTTTGTGCACACAAGCAGCGAGTCTTTTAGCATGTTCCTTAGCCCTGAGGTATCATGGCCCACCATGCCAGCCTAGCTGTGCTGCCCACCCACTTCTCAATGAAAATGGGGTGATGCTTTCCATGTGAAATGCTTTGAAAAAAGATCACTCTTTCAGTGTATATCTGATAAAGCATTACTAGAATTATTTAGCTTTACAGTACTCTGAAAGTTTCTTTCTCACACAGAAAGCAAGTCTGTGCTCATTTTCACAGCTTCAGGTTTTTGTAGCTTTTATCCCATTGGCCAAAAAAAGGCTGATGGGGTATTGTCGTAACCCCATTGAGCGTGAGAACCATGGCAACTAGGATTTTAAATTGATAGCATCGGTGCATCTACTAAACATCTCAAATCTTGGTGACTTTGACGTCAAGTTTTTTGAAAATCTTGTGAACACCACAACTCGAGGAAGATGTCACCTAGGATGATCAAATTGATGCATAGATGCATCTACTGAAAATAGGGTTAGTTCCAATCACAGAAAGTGAGTATTCTTGGTTTCCAATTTTTTTGTTTTTTAATTTTAGCATTTCTTATTCCTGGTTTTTACCTAGCCATTTGCTTTTGAATTGATATGGTTAATAAAGTCACTGAGGTTCATATGCACCTCATTAAGATTTACTGAGACCTGGTAATTATGTGTTCTAGAACTTTTGCTTCTAGGGGCTTTGTGTGACCTAAAGATTCTACTGCCAGGAGGTGAGGGCAGCACCAGCGACCACCAGCATTTTTATTAATAGTAGTTGTAGAAATAACTTGCTGGTAATGGCACATCAATGTTCAAATATTAGAGTTTTATTTCATCTTTTGATAAATCTTTAGCAGCAGATTTAATTTTGCTCAGATGTTGGAGTTGCAGATGTCCGTAATTGATGAATATGTTGTGTTGCAAGTTAGCTGATGACACACTTGAGATTACCACTGAAAGCTTAACCATGAGGTTGTTTCTGCTTTACCTGTGTGGCATCAGAACATGGTAGCAATGATGGGAGCTGACAAACCAGGCTATAACCTCCCAGGATACGTGACCTTAATCTGTAAATGGTGTTTGTCTAGTTTTCAATGAAATTATATTAAATTTTACTTTCTTATTGAAGATTTACTCAGACTCATTAGACTCATTAAAGCTCCTGAATCAGTCAAGCTGGATTTGCCCACTGACTATGACTCCTTTTGTAATTTTTTTGCCCTCCAGTTAATATCTGGCAATCATATGGTAGATCAAACTGGAGTCAAGCTCTTAGCCTCATTTTGTTTGTTTTTAAACAATAGGTAAAATCAACTCAGAGTTCAATTGAAAGTCTTTGAAATAGGAATGATTACTGTACGTGATAGTTATTACTGTGTAATAAAAATCTGACTTGTTTTGTTTAAGCCATTTTGAATTATTGCTAGACTTATTGCATTGTTCGTTCAGTAATGTTTTTTGATGTGTGCATTGTTTGTTTAATCCAGATCTCGTCTGAAGTTCTCCAGTAAAAACATTCCCTTTATGAACGGCTCAGACGTACGACCTCCAGTTTTGTTCAGTATGGACCAAACTAGAACAGTAAGCAACTTTCATCACTGTTTGGATGCGCAGTTATTAAGTAATGCAAAAAACACCTATGGACACCAACTATGGACTTTCTTTTGTGTCTCTATGATGCAATCATAGTTAACAATAAAAGTAAGTTAACAATAAAAAAATCAATTTGAGAGCAAAACTACGACAAAATTTTTTATTTGCAAATAAGATACATTTCATATTAAAATGTGAATGCAAATGTTTTTTTTAAATCCAGACCTTTTCTTTGCTGCTGAGTAGAACATTGCGTGCAGGACCTACATTGAACATGAAAGCCACCTCTTTATTTATCACTCACCAGTGGAGCTTGGCAACATCCACATTAATATGGCAGAGAATTCTGGAAGAAGATGGAGTAGGAGAATAGAAGACATTTACAGCTATGTTCACATTTTTTGGCAACCTTTTTATTGCCCATTTATCATATTTATCTATTATCAACATGTGTTTCTATGGAAACTGTGTCTGTCAGTTTGCCTCTCTGATCAAGACTGATAAATAGCAATAACACCTGAGTTATGTCTTCTAGCATAGATTCCATCCATAAGACAAAACATTTGCAAAACAGATGTACGGCTTTTCAGTCAAAACGTTTGGATTCACATTTTATTTAAAATTTAAATTGACAAGCATTAAAACATTGAGATCATTTTTGAGTGACGTCTAAAAAAAAAAAAAAACACCTGTTCAGCTGCTTTTTAATGTAAACATCTAATAGCCCAATCAAATGGCAACACCTCAACCCATTTAGGCATGTAGACATGGTCAAGAGTAGCTGCTGAACTTCAAACTGAGCATCACAGTGGGGAAGGAAGGTGATTTAAGTGACTTAGTGAACTCATAGGAAGGCAACAATAACAACTTCTTAAAACCAAGGTATGCAGAAGAGCATCTCTGAAAAGACATCACATCAAACCCTGAAGCAGATGGGCTACAGTAGCAGAAGACCCCACTGGGTGTCACTCCTGTCAGCTAAGAACAGGAAACTGAGGCAGTTCACATGGGCCCACCAAACCTGGACAAGAGAAGATAGGAAACACATTTCCTGGTTTGATGAGACCATTTCTACTGCAACATCCAGATTCTACTCAGATTCTATTTATGCTTAACAGCATAAAAGGATAGCTCCATCCTGCCTTGTATCAACGTTGATGTTGGTGGTGTCATGATGTGGGCATATTTTCTTGGCATACCTTGGGCACCCTAGTACCAACTGAGCTGACCATGTCCATCCCTTTATGATCAGTGTATCCATCTTGGCTGCTTCCAGCAGGATAACACAGCATGACACAAATCTCAGAGCATCTCAATCTGGTTTCTTGAACATGATGAGTTCACTGTACTCACAGTCACCGAATATAAATCCAATAGAGACTTACATCATGAATGTGCAGCCAAGTGTGGTGCTGTCATGTCAATATAGACTTGTTGAATCTATGCCATGAAGAATTAAGGCAGTTCTGAAGGCAAAAGGGGGTCCAACCCAATACTAGCCACTTATGAAGTGTCTAATGAGTGTATTACTTAATTGCAAACCTATTCTTTTTAAACTGTACTACATGCTAAGCTGATTAAAGTTTACATAACCATTAAAAAAGAAAACAAACCAAAGAAAACCCTTGTTGGGTTATTTTCTGTTGTTTAATTTTTCTGCTTTGTGATTCCACAGGTGCTTAATGGAATGTCATTGGAAGAGTTGCAAGCTTTTATCACTGAACAGGAGAAACTGACCACGAGGGGTGAGTCAACGAGGGAGACCTGTGGAGGATCAAGAGAATTTGGAGGCCATCTGCATGACAGCTTGAGGGTAAAGCAGAGTCAGGAACATGGTAAGAACAGGGGCTTGGCTTTAATGCTGGCTTCATTTTGGTTTATGTTAGATTGAGTAGTTGATATGCATTTCAGTGCTGTGTATAAATTTAAAGAAACTAAGTTGGCCAGAGAGCATGAAATAACATAAATCTAGCCAACATCACTCTCAGTCACACCCAACAGCTAACTCAGCGGCAGTGTTTCAGTTTAATAAGATGAGCAATTTTGAAGTCTATATACTTTTGGTAGCTTCATAAAAATTGCAATGGTTTTTGTCTAAATTATTGGAGTAATCATCATCTGGGTTTTGGCTTATAGCACTACAGTAAGATGGATAAACTTAAATGGAAAAGCTAAAAGGCAATGTTGAAGTTGATCTTGAATTACAGCAATCGTCATGTCTGCGTGTGCGTGACTCATGCTGGCTTGTCTGCTTTCATTTTCCTTTGTGTCTGACCAGCTCACTTACTCATAAATTCAATTCCACTTTCCATTCATCTCACCATGATTACAGCAGGGAAATCTGACTGAAACCATTTTTTCCCCCATATTCCAGTCACTGATCAGATGAGTCAAGACCATATGTTCATATTTTGGCAAACTTTGATATGCTGCTGTAGCTATAGAGACAAAGAGGAAGCCACGCAAGTATTGAATGTGAAGTTTCACTTTTTGTTTTTCAGATTAAACACACAATTTTCAGAAGCTCATTCTTCTGTGAGAGTAGAACTTTATATATATATATATATATATATATATATGACTGCGCTGCATGTAAATCTCAGTGACAACAAAAAAGGAAACTCCTGTCTACTACTGCATTAGGTCTCAAAAAAGGATGTGTGACATCTCACTATCACTGACCATGTGGGTGTCCAGGTTGGAAGTTCTTCTAATAACACTTTATAATAACATCATTAATCTATGGTTAGTCCCTAGTTAATCTATAATCAGTAGCTGTCTTGCGTTTAACAAATAGAACACAATTTATTGGAAAATCAGATATATAGAAATATTTTGCTGTATGCAGTTAAATTTGTGAGGAAAATGTCCTCATTGTCCTTTCCTCACCTGCCAATAAGAGCAGCCACACCCCTAACTTTAAGCCTTGTGAGCATCCATGAGTTACAAAAAAAGAGAAAAAAATTGACTTGCATGTTTTGCTTATATACTGACAACATTGTGACCACTGACTGGTGAAGTGGAGAACACTGATCACATTATGTAACTCGATGTTTTGTCTTTGACAAGCAGTGGTATTTTTTTTACTCTTTTTTTTTATTGTAAAACAATAGAAAATGTCCATTATCCATGTCAAACTTTGGGTTTTCTTTCAATTGAACTTGTTTACCATTTTTATAGGCAAATCTTGAAGAGAAAACAGCTTGAAAAAAGGTTAAAACCGAAATGAAAACCACTAGTAAATGGCATTATATGGTAAAATGATACACATAATATGTTTATTAGATGTAATATATTTAAATATATAAAGCAAAATTTTGCATTCCAAAGGTTTTCCATAAATTTTTAGTTTGTTTACATATACCGAACTAGAAAACATTTTAAACCCAAAGACAAGACAAAAGTGAAAATTGGTTACCTAGTATCTCTTCATCGTGGCACCTGTTAGTGGGTGAGATTTGTTAGAGAGTAAACATTTGGTACTCAAAGCTGATGTGTTAGAAGCAGGAAAAATGAGCAAGCGTATGGATTTCAGCGAGTTTGACAAGGGCGAAATTGTGATGGCTAGATAACTGGATCAGAGCATCTCTAAAACTGCAGCTCTCATGGGGTGTTCCCTTTCTGCTGTGGTCAGTATCTATAAAAAGTTGTCCAAAAAAGGAACAGTTGTGAACCAGCAACAGGGTTATGGGCAGCCAAGGCTCACTGATGCACGTGGGGAGCGAAGGCTGGCCCATGTGGTCTCATCCAACAGCGGCGCTACTATAGCTCTAATTGCTGAAAAAGTTCATTCTGGTTATAATAGAAAGCAGTCAGAATACACACTATATCACAGTTTGCTATGTACGGGGCTACAAAGCTGCAGATCAGTCGGGGTGCCCATGCTAACCCCGGTCCTCTGCTGAAAACGACAACAATGGGCATGTGAGCATCAGAACTAGGCCATGGAGCAGTGGAAGAAGGTGGCCCGGTCTGATGAATCACATTTTCTTTTACATCATGTGGATAGCTGGGTGCATGTGTATTGCCTACCGGCTGAACACCTGGCACCAGGATGAAGTATGGGAAGAGGGGAAGCAGGTGGAGGCAGTGTGATGCTTTGGGCAATGTTCTTCTGGGAAAACTTGGGTCCTGTCATCTATATAGATGTTTGGTACCAGCTAAATAAACATTGTTGCAAACCATGTGCACCCTTTCAAACAAACAGTATTCCCTGTTTCTCGGCCACAAAGCAAAAATAGTTCAGGAATAGTTTAAGGAGCACAACAGTGAGTTTGAGATCTTGACTTGGCCTCCAAATTCCCCAGATTTCAATCTAGTTGAGCATCTGTGGGATGTGCTGGATCCATGGAGGCGCGGTTTGTTTCAATGTTTGTTTTCAACTTTAGTTACAACTCCGATTCCAAAAATTGGGACACAGAATACAATGTTTTGCAAATCTCTTTACTTTCTTAAACCTGTATTTTATTCACAATAGAACAGTTTAAAACAAATGTTTAAACTGAGAAAATTTACAATTTTACGAAAAAAACAAGAATTTGTTAATTTAACAAACTGAGGCCTCAAAGCATTCTTTATTCTGCCTATATTTGCTGTATAACTGCAAGCTGCTTTGCACCCCACCTCTATCATCACTCAACTTTTTGTGCATTTTCTGAGTTAATCAGTGTCATATCTGTTGTCAGTGGTGGATGCTCTCTTATGTGCTCAGTCCTGTTACTGCTCTTCCTGCCTGTGGATTTCTGTGTATGCACATGGAAGGTCAAGGTTGCCCTTAACAAAGGCGTGCTGCCAGTTACTGCAGATGTGATTATACTTTTTTCTCTATTGCTCCTGATTGAAAGTTATATCAGAAGCACGTATGTACATTGTTGCAGTTTGTGCCTTTCTGTTTTTGGGACTTTTCTTCAATGAGTTTTGCCTGTCTGAAGCAGTGAAGTGCAGAGTTGACGGGGTGGCTGTAAAACATTTTGTTAGTTACAGCAGCTGTTGTGGAAACCAGTACTGAACACTTTCACTGTGTGGCATCAAATGTGTGTAAACTGTAAAAGTACAAAGCCTGTGTTTAAGTGCGGAGGCATGTGTTTAATCTTTAGGTGAACTGTCAAGTTATGTTGTTGTGTCTTCTTTGTTGTGTCATTGCATTCTTAATGTAGTTACATAAATTAGATGTATGAATTGTTCAGAGGCAGTGCTGACTGAAAAACATGAAGCTGAAACATGGTGGCATTTAGATAGTTCATACACAGCAGCAGAACCAGCAGCATCGAAGTCCAGCCACATGAGGGCAGTGTTACTAAATGTATAAAGAGGATCTGAGTTTCACTTTCATCAGATACACATACAGCACTGTGTAAAAGTCTTGAGCCAGTCCTCATTTCTTTATATTTTGTGAGGAAAATGGGAAATAGGTGTAGAGATTTATTCAAACTTGCAAACATAAATGGAAATTATAAAAAGTTAATTATACAAACTCTGTTTTTGCCTTATTATAACAGGTTTAAAAGTGAATATTTGGTATGATCACTTTTATTATTTAACACAGCCTGGACTCTCTTGTAAGCTCTTTTGTAATTCCTTTATGTAGTTTTCAGGAATAGTTATACCAGGCTTCTTGAAGGCCATTCCCACGCTCTTCTTTTGATATTGTGTCCAGATCCTGGGCCAGTGGCCCAGTGTTTTGTGTGTTTATGTTTTTTTTCATCTTAAGTTCTGGCTTTGTTGTGGTTTTACTTCCCTGTGTTGTCGCCTGTGTATGTTTATTCCTCTGTGCCAGCCCCTTGTGTTAAGTCTGTGTGCACCCTGTTAGGTGTTTCCTGTTTTTATTTTGACAGTCTTGTGTTCCCGGTGTGTTGTGTCTAGTTTTGCTTCCTGTGTTCCTTTAGTATGATTTGGTCCACCTGTTCTCCCCAGCTGTTTCCTGTTTTCCCTCGTCATCCCCTGCGTTTCCCTCTGTTCCCTGTCGCGTCCTCCCTCATGGATATGTGGGTTTTGTTTCTGTGTGCCACCAGTGTCCTCAGTTTTGTCTGTTTAAGTTCCGTTCGCAATAAAGTCGCCTTTTAAGTTTCAAGAGTTATGCATTTGGGTCCACTCTGCTCACCACACCGCTCACACATGACATATTGGCTGCCATTTGTTCTGTTCTCTGTGGAAGTGTGAAGTTGATCCTATATTTATTTAATAATGTTGAGGTCCGGGGTATGGGGAAGTTAGTCCGTGACTCATAGTATTCCATTGTGTGTGTTTTTTTTTTTGTTTTTTTTTGTATTTGGGATCATTGCCATGCTGAAAAATGAATCAGTTTCCCAGAAGACACTTTCCAGATGGTATTGCATTGGATCAAAATCTGATGGTACATTTCTGAATTCATGATTCTATCAATTTTGATAAGATCCCCCGCACCACTGGTTGAAATGCAGCCCCAAACTATGACAGAGCCTCCACCATGTTTCACAGATGCAGCAGACGCAGACTTTTGTACGTCCTACTCGAACTCCTACAAACTGATGAGAGGTTTAACCAAAAATTCCAAATTTGGATTCATCACTACATAAGACCTGTTGCCACTGGCTTTCAGTCTAGTTCTTGTGTAATCTGGCATACCTCCCTTTATTAAGAATGGCTTCTTGACAGACACCTTTCCACTGAGACCATTTCTGATGAAGCTTCAACAAACAGCTGATGGATCATCTAAAGGGCCTGATACATCTCTCAGATTCTCACTCAGTTCTTTGCTGAATTTGTTCCTATTTCTTAAGGACATGACTTTCAGATACTGTTCATCTGCTGTAGATATTTTGTAGGCCTGGTGCTTTTTCTTTTGTCGTGTTTCCTTAAATCTTTAAAGGACACACTGCATTCCATGCTGGGAGATGCCAAATTTTCAATCTAATTTTTTGGGAATCACTTTGTTGGTGCAAAAACACCATTTTTATACTGGTCAAACTGTGACCTCTTTGGCATTTTTTGAAGATTCAGATAGTGGTTAGCTCTGCTGCCTCACAGAATAACATCTGAAAGGCCTGGGTTCGATTCCACCTTGGCCCGGGTCTCTCTCTCTCTCTGTGGAGTTTGCATGTTCTCCCCGTGTCTGCGTGGGTTTCCTCGGGGTACTCCGGTTTCCTCCCACATGTCCAAAGACATGCACTTACTGGGGTTAGGTTAATTGGCTACTATAAATTGCCCATAGGTGTGAATGGTTGTCTGTGTCTCTGTGTTAGCCCTGTGACAGGCTGGCGACCTGTTCAGGGTGTACCCTGCCTCTGGCCCTGTGTCAGCTGAGATAGGCTTCAGCCTCCCGCGACCCTGAAAAGGATGAGCGGCAGCTGTGGACGGATGGATGGACAGATGGACAGATGGACAGATAAAGAAATTGGAACAAATTATGAACAGACTACTACTAAACAAAGTGCCGAACAAAATTTAAAATGGGTTCTTTACTAAATTTCTGTTATGTATAGATAAAACACAGGTTTATACTTTGGGTTAGCTGCCCTTTTGTGTGGTTGAATGGCTCATAGGTCAGTGTTAAGTGGCCTAAAAATCATTTCTCAAAAAAAAAGGTGAGGTACAATTGGAAATTGAGTGAAAAAACAGCCAATGTCCAACGAAAACTTTGAAAGCTCAGGCTCTTTACCTGAAGAACTATTGCTCAAGACCAGTATAATCGAATTTGGAAGCAAATCAAAACTTTTGCACAGTACTGTATATAAAACGTATCACTCTGAAAACAGACTACATTATGTTAATACATGTACAGTACACCTAAGTGTGTCCAAACCTTTGAGTGGTACTATATGTCTTGCATATTTTAGATATCTGATCTTTGGCTGTACTGCAGTAATTATCTTGTTGGATGTCACACTGAATCATGTTTTATGTTTTTTGCAAGGTCTCAGCACAGAATCTGAGATGGCACTGGCTGAGGTGGCTCTGAACGTCCTGTGTTTGGTGATGAAGGAGCAGTGGAGCTGGCTGTGCACTGAAAACATTCAGAAGACCGTAAAGCTTCTGTTTGGGACCCTTATTAACAGGTGATGTCCATCAATTATTTAACAGTGTTGAGTCAACACCAGAATGCTACAAATGAAGACTTTTTCTGTTTTTTGTCAACAAAAATGAAAATATAGGAAGGATAAATCATAATGTACATAGAAATAAGACAGATTTAGGTTCATTCATATAAGCATATAAAGGTTAAAAGTTGACAAAATTGTGTTACATTACAGTGAATCTGCAATGATCAACTTAAATTTCTGTATAAAGATGATCACTTTGAAATTTTGTTGTTGCTACCTACGATACCCAATTTTTGATTATACCAAATTCAGTACCAAAAATAATAAATTGCTCAAATGAATACATTTCAAAATGATCTCTTAGTTACAGAAAACCTGTTGCACACACAGGCAGTGCATGGGACTGAACAGTATTGACCCAAATGAAGTTGGAAGCTTTGAAATTTGTTACACGAAACACAAAAATTGTGTGTAGAACAGTGTGACAGTTACAGTTTAACAACTGTAACACTCGTCAGCATTTTAACATCCTTTTCTGGATCCATGTCTTTGATTGAGTGCATTTGAGGCATTGCTTTCAGGCACCATTTGCACACTGGCTTTTGTTTTTCTACACAAGTTTCAGCAGACCTGTTGCTGCACCTGCACATTCCATCGTTGTTCTGGATGTGGTTATTGTCCAGACCTGTAGCTATGACATCTGTATTACTGTTTGTGTTTTAGCTAACTTAACAAAACAGCCACTCTCACCTTAACAGAATATAATAAGGCAGCAGCACAGTGGTTAGTGCTGCAGCACTCAAGGCTTGGTGCACATGCTCTTGCGAGCATGACTTAGCACATGAAACTCAGCTTTGTAATTAGTGCTGCTTGATTAATAATATAAAGCTAAATTTTCCTTTCAAGTTCTTTTAACTTTCTATGCATGATAGTATAGTGGTGTTGCAATATTGTGTGCTGTGGGTGACTGCCTTGCCTAGACTTTTTATGTTCTCGCATGCTGATGCTGTAAACCAAGTAAATCAGTCAGTAGCATGTTAAGACATTAGTATTTTGTCCACAGCACAGCTGAGCTGGATTACATCTTAAACTGATGAAAATGAGCCAAGTTTTCTCAACAAGAATTGATAAACTGATTGTGCTTTCTGATGTGTATCTGTAATTGCAGGCTAACAGGGCCAGTGTTGTGCTGATTGACTTTTGTTTTTCCTCAGATCGCTTGGTTTGTCCTTGAGCTTTAGTAAGCCAGCCATGGTCCTTATTGAATCTTAGCTGGAAATTGTATGAAGGATACTTACACAACATTAATCTAGCCATTTTCTTAACCACTTCCATTTGACAGTTGTGGATCATATGGAGCCAGTTCATCACAAAGCTTATTTGTAGAACAGCACAAGTTAAATCAAATAGCAGCTTTTGACTTTTAGTGTTCTTGTTAGTGTAGCACCCTGGTTTTTCAGGAACCTGTTTGGGGCAGTCATTAACGAGTCTGTGCAGGTTGTTATCGGTGGTCAACAAAACAAAAATCATGACTAGAATGACTAGAAATGTGGTAGCAGGTTAAATATCAAAGCTCAGATATTCTTACTCTTTCTAGCAGCACCACATCTTTCTAGGTCTGCTATAGAGTTTCCCTGACAGTCTCCAGAGGCTGATGACCATACGCGAGTTCTGGAACAACTTTACGCTTACAGTCTGGTACAAGTTGAATATGGTTGTCATCACGGCACCAATCTGTCTTCTGGCCTTGTCCATCATGCCCTGCGTGCAATCAAGCCACAAAACCCTTCTCTTAAGGAACCAGCTCACTCCAAACCAGGGCAATGCACCAGAATGTCTTCATATTCTTAATCGCAATGATGCTAATTCATGTAACATTCCACAGACTAAACCTCACTTAGATGCTGTACATGTTGTGCTTTTGGCACCTAAGAGCTACTCAGTACAACTAAAGCACTTTGTCTGTGTTGAAGCATCACTGAGCTCATTTTTCATTCTCTTCACTTGCAGTAACATTTTGAAACAACCTAATGATTTTGCAGATAACTCTGTCTGATGCTGCTGCAACCTAAATTGCTTTTTAAAAGGTTTTCTTCAGCTAAGAAGTCTCTCTGTTAGTGTGCCAGAGTCCGTGGACTGAGCCAGGTCAGGACATGAAGACGTGTTTCCTTGTGGAAATTCCACAGAGAGGGCTGTTTATGAGCTGGGAAGGGGCTCTTGATTTTGTGCAGTTATTAGTCAAGAAGAGTTGAAATTTCAGATGAGGGTTCACTATGAGCCTTTGCAGTGGTTCTTGCCAAAAATATGCAAATAAAAATAAGAAAATCTTCTAATTTAAGAAAGTTGCTCTCACTTTGAATCGCAGTCTTCACTATCACATATTTTGTGAGTCTGTGTGTGTACATGCATGTCTGCACTGCTTGGCCTCTAAAGAGAATGCAGACACCAGCTTCCAAAACATTTGTCACATATAGGTATAGCTCCCACTGCCAGTAAACAGCAGACAATGTTCTCAGGTTCTGGTGTTTGTGCTGTCAGTCCTGTGACCTCACGTTCCCCGGGGTGTCAGTACCAGAATATCTAGCTTCATATTGATACTGGGTCCACTATTTTGAGAAGGTCCACCATCCAAGTATGTAAGGCCTTGTGCTTTTGTTTGGCCTTGTCTATATTAGGCAGCAGCCTGTCAGCATTGCTCTGACAGCTCTGTCCTCTCATCAGAGAGGTTTGTCTGTGTAGATGAGGTGAGATGCTAATGCTGTGAACAGCTGTTGATAGAAACACTACAGTACATATGAAACAGTTGTCTTGTGCGAGTTCAGCTACAAAAAACAAATGTAAAGTAGCTTATAGACAATTAAAGAATGATGTGAATGATAATTTAAATTGTTAGCATATGTCAGGGTGTTTAAAATGTCTGGGCCACAACCTTTGGGCTTTCGCCAGGATTTACTGATGGTTACCAGAACCGTGCCTCAGTGTTTCAGGATGTACTCTCTCTAATTAAGAGTGAGACAGACATGAATCAGTGGACATTTCTAGCTGAGCCTTTATTTTTAGCTACACCAGTAATGTGACTGGCAGATATGTTCCTTGTATTTCTATCACTTCTGTCAGGAAGGAAATACCCATTGATTTCCAGGAAATTTTGTTCAGGCACCCATGTCTTTCAGAGGATGATTTTTGATGATATTTATACTCGTCTGACTTCCTTCAGTATCACTATCATGCTTTTTGAATTGTACTGAACCATACAGTAATATTGCAATTTCCAACTAGGGATGCATCGATCCAGTAATTTCAGTGTTTCACTGCACTGAGTATCAGTGCTGATACTGAGTACCAATCTGATACCAGTGTTATAACTGTAATACCCACTGAGCAAAAGAAATACATTCTTTTACGTTTAAGGCAACCTCAGTCTCCACTTAAACATTACTTTTCTAAATTGTAAAACAAAATATGTCTATGAATATTAATTTAAATTAGAATGCAAGTAAGCTAAATAAACTGGGAATTTTTTTTTTCAACAATCTTTTTAAAAGAGTCTAATTTCAGCTTGGTGTTAGAGTCTTGACTTGCATACTTCAGTGATTTACAGTAATGTGAGTTTCTCCCTTTCCTGCTCTCACTGTGAGTGTATTTGCTGAGTAGGTGAAAGTTTCTGTTAAGGTAACATATATGCTTATGGAGTGGTACACTCAGAAAATGGTGAGACCTCACAACATTGTCTCAGTCTGAAATGAAAGCTAATGACATGTCAGGTGACACAGTGTGTGCTTTGGTGTGCCAGAAACATTTGAAAACTTCTGACATAGTAATAGTATAATGGGCTTGCTCTTAGACACTGGCAAGATGTTGAAAAATGTATTCTGAGATGCTGATCCATGTTATGCTATGATTGCATCACATTATATCTGGAGATTTCTCACCTTCGTATTCATGCTTTGAATTTCCTGTTCTATCACACCCCAATAATCAGATGTAGGTGTAGAACACCCGGGGAGGTCGACTGTCCACTGAACTCATTTGGGATGACTTTTGCTTCGTGACTTGATGCATTATCTTCAATAGGAGGATCCTCAATAGGAGTATAATGCATCCAATAGATGATAAAGTGTGGCCAAAAAGACATGCTTGTGGGTGGCAGCAGTATCAGACTGTGTGTGGCATTCACACTGTTTTTTTTTGTTTTTGTTTTTTTGGATAAGGCTTTAGGTGTACAGGTTTAATAAGACTGATACAACTTGGTGTATTTGCTTTTTTCTTGTTGTTCCTTTTTTTAAAAGCAGGACACATTTTTCTGCATGTGTAGACTCCTAGTCTCTGAAATAAGTAGGGTTAATTGGACTGTTACTTACATAGCACTTTTCTACTGAGCACCAGCCACATTCAACCATTCATTCACATATTCATACAAGGTTTTATTCTATGCCTTTAAGATCACAGTCACATAGATGCATTGGGAGTATTTTAGGGTTGATTAAGTGTACATCAGCATGCAGTTTTGAGGCGCAAGGGTTCAAGCCACTCCTTCCAATTAGTAAGTGACCTGCCCTACCTCGTGAGCTGAATATTTAGTTGTACTCAATGTCTCACCGATAGTTTGGGGATTTGGATTCTTTTTTAAATGTGGAAATATAAACCATCTTACACCACATTATCATGCACATGTTCTCCTCATTGCAACTTTGTTAGGCCACGTTTCATATTGCTTTAGCGACATCTTTAAATGTACTTATTAAAAAATGACCTGGCAAAAATCTGTGGACAGTATCCCAGTGTTTTTTGATATTTCTTACTGTCCTAGCAAAAAAAACAGCAATGCACCATATGAGAGAAAAAGTAAGAGACCTTTGGTTGCTTCTAACTTTGTCTCTGAGGGATCATTTTACATGTACATATAGTTGAAATCAGAGTATGGTCATTGTCTCTAACTCATGCTTGTGGTGATCTTATCTCAGTCAAGATTTCAGCTATTCAGAGAAGCTATGATTACTACCAACATTCTTCAAAAAAAAAAATGCAATGCTTTTAATTGACATGAAAGTTCTTTTAAGTACTGAAATAACCTTACCATACAACCTACCTTACGTCAGACATTATGCTTTCAATGTTGGTCAGGTACTCTTAATAATAAACTGACTGACAAATGTCACATGGAGCATTTTTTACTGAGACTGACAGGACACATCAAGTGCTGTTGAGGCACTTCTAAACAGCTACATATAAAAATATGTAGCTGTTTAGAAGTTTCAGGCAGCAGAAACCTCATCCATGCCAGTCTCCAGTCATAGTTTGTGAGTGTAAGACTTGAATTTGAAATGGTGAGTTGATAGAGAAAGTGTGTGTTTGTGTGTGATGAAGATGAAGCCAGGATCCAGTGGGCCAAATCTGGGTCTGTGTGTGTGCGACATGTCTGGCTGGAAAAGCGTCTCACTGCTCCTATAAATGGGGTCCAAGGCGAGACTCTGGTTTGGGAGATGTCTGATTTTTATGGACTGGAAAGTAGGATGGTTTAAGACAGCTGTTAGACAGCGGTCTGGATGGAAAATTCAACTGCAGCCAGATTGTTGTTAGTGCCTAGATGTACTGATGATACATCAATGACTGCAGACACTTTTTTGTCTGCATCAGACATTTGCAGTCCATGTTCTGTTTGGTTAAATATTGCTGTCAAGAGATGCTTCATTTGCTTACCGGTTAAAATATTTGTTGACTGCTGTTGATGATCTTGAGGTGAATATGCATCAATGCAAATGCTGATAAAACTTTCAGAAGGGCATGCTGAGACTTATGCGAGGCTTTAAAATGTGTACAGTCATCTCCGTAAATGCTTGCCTGTGCTGAGGTGGGAGTGTCCTAATATGCCCTGAAATATGCCCTTTGACAGTCCTGTTCTGGCTGGATTGCAATCGTGTGATTGGAAAACTGGGTCGGTGGTGGTGAAGATGATGATGATGATGATGATGATGCTCTATAATGAATGTAATTAATCATATGCATCAAGTGCCTGAGAATTTTCTCGGAAAGAATACATACTGTTGGATAGTAGTTCGCAAAGTGTTGACCCGTGTGGGTCCAGAAGACACAACACATCTGCTGATTAACTCTAGTCTTGACCATTCCACCTACCTACTTATTCCTTGTGAGTGCATCCACAAAAGATTCTCAGGAACTTTATGGTGGGTTTCTCATTGGTCTGAAGGATTTCCTTATAGGTTCACAACACGTTTTGCTTCACCAGATTCCATGTGGCATCTCTGCTCTGCCAGTTTTCTGTTGCACCTGTCATACAATATGATTCTTTATTTTTACTCTCTAAAACAGTTCATTAATACTTCCATAAACAGTTCAAACATTACCACCAGTCCCCACAGACAGCTTGATGATGGAGGTGAGGTTGAAAGGGGGTATGGAGGATTTAAACCCTGTCAACAGTTGTCATAGTGAATGCTCTGTCTTTTTCTTTAGCTTGCTCTGGTTGTGCTTCTGCCATACCCACTAATACCCAGGGATCTTACTCTGACATCCAGTGGTCTCCTTGCGTTTCACTTGTGGTGAACACGTTGTTTGGCCTCACTGAAAGTGATTTCTGTCTCACTGCTGCTGTATTTAGCCTGTGATCACATTGTAGCATTTGGACAGAACTCTAAAGATACTGTCAAAAGTCTAATGTTAAGAAAATTCTGGCTTTTCTAAGTAGTTTATCGTATTCTTTCTTTGGCCACTTTGAGCAGAGTATGGGCAGGCTGATTGCTACAGAGCAATTGAACAAGTATCCAAGAACACTCAGAAATGTTAAAGGACCTCTGTATAATTATGTTGCTCGTTTGTGCACAGCCAGGGCTCTCACACCATGTGCAAAGTAGCATAGGCCAAAACAGTGATGTGAGACATGCACAATATCCTGCACTTTTATGTTGGAGTGCTATAGTACTGGATGTACTACGCATGTATGTTGCACAGCAAAAGAGACTAGGGTGTGTGTAAATATAAGCACATACCCAGACTTGGGGTCTGGGAGGACTTGGCAGTGCTGAACAGGCCAATCACAGTCGTTGTGTTGGGCTGTGTAGGTCAAGAGGTGCAGGTCATTTTATGTCGTAGGTTACTGCATAGGTTCAGAGGGGTTTCCGTAGCTGCCTTGCGCACACTTCTCAGGTGGACTTTAAAGTTGATGGGGTTGTTTTCCCTTTGAAAAGTGTTCCACACATTTTGCCATCATCTAAAACAAGACACTTGCTTCTATCTGTCTCGCTATCATACTCAAAGAAATCCCATATGG
>VUQJ01035508.1:0-11865 GCA_015108635.1 Andinoacara biseriatus
CAGGCGGGGAGTGTTCTGCCCATGCAAAGGTTAAAAGTAATTCGTAATAATTTAGTGATTAAGAATGTCATAATTCATCTCTGTTGGTTCATGTTGAGAAAAAAGGTGAAAATTCCATACAGGCAGGGCTAGGCCATCTATGTTTTGTTTGAGGGTGAAGTCTGGGGTTGCAATGCATTGTGGGTAGTGGAAGCAGAGATCAGTGGGAGAAAAACGTTTGCAGCAGAAACCTGCCAAGCCATGCTTGTGCTTCACCTCCTGTGTCTCGGTTCTTTGTTTGCACCATCGAAAGCAATGGCTGTGAGTCTTGACTGTGTTCTAGTTAACATATTGTGGTTTGTAGAAGCTGGGTTGGAAATTGTTTTTTGAATGTTTGGTACCAGGAATTAGCCTTAGCCCAAGGGCTTGTGTTGCCTTGTGCTCTGTATATTAGCATAGCAATGATGCTAGCGATCTAATTAGCATATGAAGAGACTGCTAAAATCCTGTTGATCTTTAGTAACAGTTAAGGTTCATTTTTATGCATGCTTTCTGGCATTAGCAATTTTATTTGGTGCATTTATTTCATGTAACAAAGAGCTGATGCGTATTTTATTTTCTGTTTATTTTCTAGTTTCACTCAACACTTTTCATTGAGCTTTCAAGCCGCAATTGTAAAGAATTGTAAGCTGTCAAGAAGACCGTAATAAAGGAGCAAGACGCTCAGTTCCTGGCTCATGAAAATTGAGTTTGGCTTGCTGTTGACCTGCGTTAACGTACATGGTGTGTCTAACACGTAGTGATAACAGTACAATGATGTTTTCTTAATGTCATGTAATTTAGTTTTCCTGTTTTATTGCTTGTTGTGCAGCACTTTGGTGAGCGTCTGGTTCTACTTAAATGTGCTGTATAAATACATGTGACTTTGCTTCACTAATGCTAACGACCAAATCATCCTCCACCATCAAGTATGCACAACACACTGATTAAGGCACCAGAAATGGGGAATTTTTTTAATGATGCCAAATATTTCAGGAGCATCAATCGTTCTTTTTTCTTTTCTGTTCTGCACAAGTCCAATTTTGGCAAAATGAAAACCTATGAGGAAGGACTTAAAAGTGAAGATTCCTGCAACTTGTCTTTCTCTTGAACAAAGCTCAGAAATATTTTGTAGATCTAAGATCTAAGATATGGCCATTTGGTGCACTTAACCCTTTAGATACTTTTAGATCGCTTGGCTATAGAATGCCAAAGTTTATAACATTCCTCAAGTCTGTGACTGCTGGTGTTTGCATGTAGCGTAATCAGACTTCATTAATATAGCGCTTGTCTCTCTATATTAAAACATCTTTCATGTGAACAGGCTCATAGCTAGATTTGGAAACATTTGATTGACCTACTGAGTTGACCACCGTTAGACTGATTGCTGAAGTTTAAGATAAGATATTGTGGTTATCCTGATCCCTGTGTGCCACTAAATTTGCCAGAAATTAAAAAAAAAATCCTGCCTTGCTTCGTTTGTTAAGTAGCTACAATAGTTGTTAAGACAATTCTATAACAAGTTTCAGTAGTAAAAAAGGCAAAACTTATAAGTTCAGTGGGGTTTTCATACCATATCCACGTGTCACTTTAGCACCAGAGACAATTATTTTCAAATCCACTCAGAGAGAAGCTAAATTTTAAGATCGTGCAGGAATGAGGAGGTGAGTAAAAGCTACACAGAAACCAGAGAAACTGTTGCTGCCTCAGAATGCAGAGCTTGTTGTACCTTTAACAAACTCACTCCAAGCCACAGGACACCCTGCTGTTCTGGGAGAGCAGAATCATTTCAGATAAGCCTTTTTCTCCACTGTGCCCTGGTTTACTGCCACACCCTGCCTCTCTGAAAATCTGCTGTGAGATGATGAGAAAAGCAGCCATTTTGGGCCTTTCTGTGGCTCTCAGGTGGCCGCCTCTTCCTTGGCTCTCTGCTCTCTTTGGAAACAACTAAAGCACATTTCCTCCAAGATAATAAATCCAACTCAATAAATATTGTGGAATATGGGACTCTGGCTTCTGCTGAAAGCTTATTTTCCTCTTTTCATTCCGCTATCCTTTCAAAGCTGTGTCCCTCTGCTGCTTTAATACAACCACAGGTCCTTTACATTGAATTTCATTGTGGCCAGAGATGCAGACAGCAGTTTTTTTCCACCTCGACGCACCCGCCAACTGGCTACCGGTTCGGTTCTTACAAACAAATATTGAGTGGACTAAAACCTGCAAACATTTATATCAAAATCTAAATACAGAATGTGTCTGGGATGTATGGATGGAGGAGAGGATTGAATAACATTGGTTCATTGGTAATTTTAGGCAATTCTGGCCTTTTCGATCCCTGATTACTTCATAATTTCAGGAGATGTCCACATGCAATTTTCAGAGATGAAAAACAAATTTAAGCTTGCAAACATCTATTTTACACCCACAACAAGTGTCACGATCTAAAGCCAAAATCTCATTTTTATGACCAACATTGAATAAACTGCACCAATTTAATGTCTGTGACGTAGACGAACAAGCACTGGCACCATTTCCACATTGAATCACCATCGGCTGACCATCTTTTCTTGATCTCTAGTCTTCATTGAAAAATACTTCAAAAATAAAAGTTTTTCAGATGATAGCGACACAACTTTGATTTCAATTTTATGCATTTCTTGGGGAAGAGAAAGTTTGTAATAATTAATTGTTTTAAATTAATTATTGTTTCCAATTACATTATGATAGCAACTCAACCCCGGACCTCCAGCTCCAATGGTGAGTTGTGATGGACAGTCCAAATGCTACAAATTTCTCAGTGCAATAAAGAAGATAAAAATGACATGTGGATAAACATAAATTACCCCTCTGATTGTCATTTGTCAGATACTGTATTAAAAATAACAAATTCACATGCTTTTTTTTATCAAAATTCACACACTTCATTGCCATAATTTAATTGAAATTTCCTGCCTTTTCTGGTCAAACCTCTATTATACATGCAGAGATATGTTGCTGGATATGATGTAATGATGAAACTCAGGCCTTTTTTGCTGGTGGAATGCACCTTTTCAGTCATCTCAAGGGGCTATTTCCATATTTTTTGTTCTTTGCTAATCCCGAATATTGAGAGATTTGTGATAGCCAAAAAAAAAATAAGACAACTGGCTTCTTTAGCTTTGCCAGAATTTTTGTTCTTACTTTTAACTTGTGATTCTAGCTGTGCCCAATGTTTGACACTTCAGTGTTGAGTTTGTGTTGGAACATTATTGTGAGATAAAACATGGCAACAAAACACTAAAAAGTTGAGCACAGATGGAAGGGAACATTTTATTCAGTCTTTCTACATTGTGAAAGTCTGTGTCAAGAAAATGGGCAAAATATCAACTGTACTACCTCCAGGATCCTGAATTGTGGTACCACTTTACAGAAACGCACTATTACTCCACAAATCTGGTGCCAGAAAGAAAGAAAGCAGTCACAAGGTGCGATTACAGATGAATTACAGGCTTGTGAAAGCATTTCAAATATTCTGGCTACAGAAATTGCAGGTTATCAATTTAATAATCTTAATTTGAAAATCACATTTTCTTTATGCCTTCATGTTTTAAGGAAGCTGTTATAAAGGTTTGAGCACAGTAATTACAGTGTGTGACCTTTGAAAAATGTGGCTTTAAAATGGGAACAGATTTTTATTTCCATGGACAGGTTTTTTTTATTTTTTATGGTAAAGCCATGGACTAAAGAGATTTTGGTCCTATTGGCTCCACTGCACTTAAGCTGACGTCCTGAGAGGCTGCAAATGAGAGTGAGTGGTTTTTGATTAAAGTCAGTACACAACATCTCGAGGTCGTGGTTATGATGTGGTTTTTGTACAAGACTGACATTAATTCAGGGTTGTAAACTTTAAGTAAAAGACTGCAACCATATAAAATACTGCAAGCAATATTTTTATTGCGTTTTCTGCCTTCCAGGTGCTCAGCTGGGGCCAAGCAGTCAAGCTGTGAGCAACCATAGTGGTTGTGGGTTTTCTTATTATATCATCATCAACCTTTTTTCCCTCCAGTGGACTTTGGCAGCCCCTAAAACCGTTTGGTTAAAAGTTGTGAAATTTGGCACACTTCCTCACGACAGTCTCATTATAATTTTCATCAAGCTATGTGCCACGACTTTGAGCACTATAGCACCACCATTGGGGCAAAGTTGAACTTGTGTTTGTGACCGAAACTTGTGACCCCTGTAGCCAATCTTAGAAACAGATGTATTGTTGGAAAAGATCGAAACTGCTGATGATTTAAACCTTTGCCTCCTATAAAGTTCACTCGCTGTGTTACGGTGCTTATGACGCGTCCTGTCTTCAGGACTTTGCTGCTCAGTGTT
Source organism: Andinoacara biseriatus (assembly GCA_015108635.1). Classification (NCBI taxonomy): domain Eukaryota; kingdom Metazoa; phylum Chordata; class Actinopteri; order Cichliformes; family Cichlidae; genus Andinoacara; species Andinoacara biseriatus. The sequence goes on from VUQJ01035508.1 coordinate 4,378, forward strand.
TCCTGGTTGAGTGATACAGTGATGCACTGTCAGCTCACCTGTGCAGGTCTCCCTTTGCATCACTGTAAAAAGTGCTGACCGATCTTTTTATTCACTGACCACTGATCACTGTGTCATTGGCGACACGGGAAAACAGGTTACTGCACAGGACTTGACCTGCGTGGCAGCTGATGCAGTGCATAGTGGGATTTGTAGTATAAGTGGTGGGAGCGCTATTTACCGGCAGGCCATTAATAATAGCTATATTAAATTGGCCTTGAGTTTGATACACATGCCCCAAGATGTCATTTTCCACTGTTCTGGATTTTATGGAAATTCTTTTAAAGTTTTTACACGTCACAAAGTTTTTAATGATCATCAAAACTGATTCAGATCATCTTCAGGCCAAGCCTCACAAAAGTTACTGAATGGATTTTTGATTTTCAAAAGTGCTTGCTGTCAGTTTGGTGGCAAACAGGAAATAGGCCTTTATCCCAGCAAGGCTTTAACCTATCAAAACCAAACTTGTCAGGTAGACTTGTTACCTGTCCAGAAGGAAGCACAAGAATTTTGGTGACATTTCATCTTTAAGAAGCGCTATAATTAGTAAAAATGTGTTTTGAACAATGTGTTCAGCTTCACAATGAAATTTGTGCACCTGCTAAGATCACATTATCACATTTCTTTTTGGTTTGCAGAAACATTTGCTCACAATAATGAATTCAATTTGAAGGCAACACAGCCAAAATGTAAGTGAGCTTGTATCTCAGCAATGCTTTGGCTTATCGAGACCAAACCTCACACTAGCATTTTGGACCCCTCCACGAGGATGCACAAGGAGTTTGGTGTCATTACACCTTTGGGGGGGCACTGTAATTAACAAAAGTGTGTTTTACCATCCATCTTGCTGGCTGTAAATGGTAAGTTACTTATTGCAATATGTAAACTAAAACACTTGATACAGCACTTTTCAAGATGTGCAAACCAAGCGTGTGTAGAACTATCATGCTCAACTATCCTCCACCCCGATGCAGAGCTGGATGAGTGACCGAAAAAGGTTTGATAAATAGGAATACATTCATCTTAACTGTTTTTGTGTGTGTGTGTGTGTGTGTGCAGAATCAAAACTAAACTCTCAACTCTTTAATGGCCTGCTTTTTCTTTCCTAACTCATCAGTCATACATTGAACGCACTTAAAGGTTGAAAAACACAAAGCTCTCTGTGATTGGCCCCAAACCCATTAAGTTTAACTCACAGAAGAAGATGCGGTCGATGCCGGTGTTAACAGGCCCCCTAAATAGCTCAACAAACCGAACCACTTTGTGGCTTCTCCTGACATTTTCTTTTCAGCTTCAAGGCAGAAAGTCTGTTTTCCTTTTGCATGGGAAGACCTGCCTCCTCTTTACTCTCATCTTCTCCTACATGAAGATTGCATCTTTGTAAATCAAACAATTTCTGATAAAAATGATTCGCAGAGCCTCATACGTTAAAATATTCATGAATTGTGAAGGAAAAATTGCAGATGGGAAACCTATCAGTAAATAAGACAATTTTCAAATATTCTCTTTGTGGATTCTAGAGTCAAGAAACCTGAAATCTGAATCCTTAACTGCTTTATTCCAGCTGGATTTCTGTGCCCCCACTTCACATCTGGAAAGGTTTTTTAAGTGTGGCGTAGCCTCGATCTGAATAGTAAAAAGCCTATTGAACGCACACACACACACACACACACACACACACACACACACATCAGCTCAGTACTCTCCGGAGTCCATCGTATGAATACAGCCGGAGTGATGGCAAACAGAGGAAAGAAGAGAAGAGCAGAGGCGGCACACAGAGAGGAAAAGAGCAAAGGCAGAGAGAGGGAGAGGGAAAAAAGACAGTGTGAAGGAAGGCATTCAGGATGAGGTTATACTACTGATGAAATCCAGGCAGCGATGACGACAGACATTCAATGCATTTATGACAGCTTACAATCTCAAAGAGATTTCGTTGTCTCTCTAGTGACTATAGTTTCCCTGACACAACTGCTGCTGAGAGCTTTCAGTACTTTCAGTTCACCTGCATACCCACTGCCCTTAACCCTTACTGTACAGACCTGACTGCAAAGCAGCAGAAATATACGGCTAGCAAAGGATAAAGTTAAATCAATGGTGTGCTCGTTAGCTGGCTTATTTTCCACAACAGGGACCTAATGGTGTTCCGGGCTCCAGTTACCTAGGTAACCCTGTAGTGTATTTACTACCTGTTCTATATCAATCACCCGTATCCTGCATGCTTATTGTTAGCTGCGTCAATTGCTTGTCTTGAAATTGAGAAATTATTTATCTCAAATAACATTTACTTTCTGTTTCAGTTAGTCAAACAAAAATAATACATTATGATTAGATTTTTACAATTATGCAACCTTAAAGCCAACAGCCTGCCTCGCAAATCCTCACAAATATCAGCAATGTTTGGGTAGCTACAGAGCTGTGGTTAGGCTAGCACAGGAACAATCTAAGACGGTTAAATTGTTTTCAAAGAAGGGTAATCTTGTGGGTCCGAAAACGGACCAAACTTCAACCAAGAGAACGACTAAAATGATTCATTCTCGACACGAGGTTAATCTCTAAGCGCTTTGAGTGCTCAGTCAGAGTAGAAAAGCGCTATATAAGAACTAGTCCATTTACCATTTAATATATCGCTGCGTGGCTTCGATTACTCAAAAAGTAATGTCAGTCAGAAGCTGGAGAGGCTGAGAATGATGGCTGTAAAATTTCTGGGGCTCATGTGCAAAAAGAGAGATAAAGCACTGCAGGATGTTAAACAGAGGAGCGTCTCATCTAACGTAGGAGACGTTGGGTCAGGCGGATTGCCACTGTCACGATACTGACCCCAAAGGCCACTTTTAGTGTAAGTGTGAGATGCGAGCAGCCTTAGCAAAATGACCGTATTTGATGCCCCAGGGACGAATAAGCAAAGAACTACGTGGACTAAGACAGCTGCCAACAGCTCTAAGTTCACTTATGGGTCGGCGCTGCCTGCAGCAGCGACTGTCCCTGCCTCATTGAGGATATGGACTGATTTTTGTCCACTGTTAAGTCTGTCATGAGAGCTGCTGTGACTGAACCTTCAAACTTTGTGGGAGAGTTCAGTGTGTTTGTTATTTCTTGGTCTCCTGTGTTTTAAACCCTGCAGTCTGTTCCATCACACAAGCTCTTCCTCACGTCCTGCCGCTGTTCGAAGACAGATGATGAAACACTCGTGGCCTTTTTCTCCAGCCATTCTGCTCCTCCCGCCCCAGAACAGATCCATTTACCACACAAGTTGCAAAACCAAAACTCTGTGCGTGTGACTTGAAGGGGGAAGTTTTTGTTTTGTTTCGACGTGTGTGTCACCCAGGTTCTCACCCCACTTTTCTCCACTTGGCTGTTTAGTTTGGCCCATCTCTGATCGCAGAACAAACACCAGCCTTCACATCGATTCCCCCATCACATTTGGCCCTGAGCCTCGGTGACTCTCTGCTTTCTCATTTTCAGTTTTAATCATCTTTATCCTCAAGAACCACTTCATTATGCAAGGCTATTTAACTGTAAAATCACTGTATAATTTGCTGCCTGTTTATGCAAATGAAGAGCAGACGCTTCTATGGCTTGATCGGAAAGAAAAATGCAATGACAGGAAATTACACTTTTTTTGTAATTATTTTTTTTCCCTCAGCATTACCACCCTATTGGTGGCAAATTAATCCAAAAATGAGCCAGTCAAAATTAAAATAACACTTTATGTAGTGCGTTAGTGATCCATCAAGCATTTCTCATGTCTGTCTTCGAATATCAGTTAAGCTCCCCACAGTGAAATCATGGTAAACAAACCAGATCTAAACTCTCAAAGGGAACCTTTTATGCTTTTCCTTACTTTGTGTTATTTATAAATTAAACATGGCAAATTAAATAAAACAAACAAACAAAAAAAACCCCCATCTGTATGTATAAGTAATCCTTCCGAGTTCTCTAAACACTCACGTTAAGACAGATTTTTACTCTCTTAGATCTGTATCACATCTTGTGGGGGTTGTCCACCACCCACCCACACACTTACACATGTAGGGTCTCAGAGAGGCCATTTGTGGTGCCGCGCAGCCACTTGCTTCTCCTTTTTAATTACATTATATTCATAATGATTCACAACACATCATTATACACACAGGACCTTGAGGGACAGGCACGTTACCCAGAGGTTGATGAGGTGGGGGCTGCTGAAGTGGCCTCACTCATCTCCTCCCTACTGTCTGCCCCTCAATTTTATTTACACCTTAGACATCCTGCACCCCTATTTCCTACGCCTCTCCCGGGATGAGAGTTGGAGGGTGCTTTGGTGCTCTGTTGGATGTTGGATGGTTCTCAGGGTTCTCTGTGCCTGTGCTGGGGGTCTATGGGGGGCTGGCTTCCCGTTGGCTTAGGTTCTCTGGGGTTCTCGCCCCTTGGCTGGGGGAGCTCTGTCTGGGGCTGCCCTCTCCCTTGTGCATGCAGTTGTCAGTGGAATGTGTGGCCAAGGGGCTTCATTGCACATGGGGGGCTGTGGGCGGCCCGGGTTTCCAGGGTCTTTCTCTATCTGCTGCTGGCTTCTGGGGGGGGGGGTTGCTGCAGCTTTCCACCCTCATTATTAGGTAAATTTCCTGACAGACATTCACACTCTCTTACTCACTTACGCAAACAAACACACAACACAAGAAGATTGTTGGTTTGTGTAGCCATGTTTTGTTATTCTTTTTTCACATGTATATTTTTTCCAGTTGTTCCTTTTTCTTTTTTTTTTTTGGAGGTGACCGTTGTGGTTTTCTACTTGTGCTCGGTCCTTTCTGTCCTCTTTTTCTATTTTTTCCCCCTTTTTCTTAATTGTTAAGCATTCCTAACTGGATCATTTTCAGTCTCCTGATGTTGCCTTTTGCGCAGCCCTCAACCATAATTTTCCCAAATAAAAGTCAGGTTTCAGTGGGAATTTGAGCATTCTTTGAGTCATTTTTGTTGACTATTGGCTGATTAATTAACGGTTATTAATGGTTAAACATACATTTGATGACAGCTTTCTTTTTGCCATACTTCTGCCTCTCTTTCCTGAAAATTTCATTCAAATGTCTTCAAAATGTTAACTTTTCTGCATGTAATTCACTTTTAAGATAACAGTTTTCCTTTGATCATAATGGTAGAGCAATGCATGCTAAAGGAGAAGTTAATCAGATGTAACTTCATTACTGTTTGGGCTATTGGTGTAGTTTTGGTATCAAAATATATTTTTTTCCATGCTCTTTCTCTCTGCACAGGTTTTAGATATAACTGGAAGGAATTAAAATTTTTGTAACATACCTACTTGGAGGAAAGGCAGTAAGTTCTGAATATTATTTGGACTCTTCCTTATTCTCTTAGGGGTGAATATTTGTGGGTTCCCAGTGCCTGTGTTCATTGCAAATAATGTGATTGGTGTGTGAACAGATCCAGTCTATAGGCAGTTCGTGCAATAGCCAGAACCTTAAATCTGTTTATTTATGTTTCTGAACTTTTTTTGTGTCCCTGAACACAATTTCCTCTCTTATATGTATTGATTTGTGTCCATGTGCATGAAATGAATTTTTTCCACTTTTAAATTATCCAAAAGTCTACATATTTTTAAGATTAGGCTTAAAACTTTCCTTTTTGATAGAGCTTATAGTTAGGGCTGGATCAGGTGATCCTGAACCATCCCTTAGTTATGCTGCTATAGGCCTAGGTTGCTGGGGGGGGTGTCCCATAATGCACTGCTTCTTTTTACTCACCATTTTTACTGTGTTCATACTTCACTCTGTGTTTATTCATTCTCTGTGTCTCTTCCACAGCATGTTTTTTGTCCTCTCTCTCTCCCCTCAGCCCCAACCGGTCGCAGCAGATGACTGCCCCTCCCTGAGCCTGGTTCTGCTGGAGGTTTCTTCCTGTTAAAAGGGAGTTTTTCCTTCCCACCGTCACCAAGTGCTTGCTCATAGGGGGTCATTTTGACTGTTGTGTTTTCTCTGCAGTATTGTTGGGTCTTTACCTTACAATACAAAGCGCCTTGAGGTGACTGTTTGTTGTGAATTGGCGCTGTATAAATAAAATTGAATTGAATTAATGATGCTGGATTTTCCTACCCATTGTTATGCAGAAATTTACAAACGTACTGTATCTAATAGTGTTGCTTCTACAAAGGTTTTTTTAAAAAAATACTTGAGACTGAGAAGATAAATTTGTTTATACGCAGTGTCTGAGGCAAATGGCATGCAGCTGTACTGTGAACATGCATCTGACACACAGATATAAACTGTTATACTTGCACTGCAACTAAAGCACTAGTCTTGTTTTATTTTTTATTTTTTTGTCAGTTATAACATTAATTATGTTATATGAAGACCTGAAGATTATTATGCTTGCCTATTGTTAAGACACTGAGTCAGCTTTGTGAAAAAATAGGATCTTAAAATGTCTTTTTTGAGAAAGAAAAACACTGAAGAGTGGCCCTCATGTATGCCCATACCATACTTTATTTAATAAAAAAAATAATGCAGCTACAATATGGCACAGGTGTGATATGTGAGTCTGTTTCACATGGCATGGTACAATGTTTTAGTCTTACAAAGCATGCTTGCACATTAAACACTTAATAAATACAGTTATTCTGCTTTTTATGGTGAACAATTAAAAAAAAAAAAGGTAAATTTTCTGGGGCAGTCTGTATAAGAAGAATTAAAAATACACTGTGCTGCTTGTCTGTGTGTGTGTGTGTGTGTGTAGGTGGGTGGGGGTGTGTAAGGGACTGAGGCTAAGCCAAGGGAGGAGAAAATACAAACAATCAGGTAGACAGCATGCATACAAAAATAGACGACTATTCTGATCGTTCATCTGTAATTTACAATACTATTTCATTATTGCCAAGCCTTTTATTTTTGTGCCTCTGTTTTGAGGGATAGCTTGCTTTCTATATCATCTCTCACCTCTCTTGGAAAAGTACGATGTACATTCACTATCACTGAGGCACAGCACTTGATTTACAATTTGTATAAGTACCCCAAAACACGGTGTAGTCACTTTTGCTGTAATTTAATATCATAATATCTGTATATATACGCTTAACATCCTGTACACTCGTAGAACAAACATACCGATGAATCAAACATACATGCATAACCAAATGTTGTGCACATACTTTTAATGAGCAGCTGCGCACAACTCCAGCATAATGTTCAAACAACTCAACGGAAGCAAAGGGAGGTGGCCATGCATGTGAGCAATGATTTCAAAATCTGTCTGACAAATTCTTTTTTGACATGGACACAAAGTGCTTATTTGCCAGAACCCCTGGGAGTTTATTTTATCAAGCCAGGCATCTTTTTTGCCTTTTGTTACAGCCCTCATCCTAAAAAGAAAGATAGCAACACCATGTCTTAGTGCTCCTGCACGGTGAGTGCAGTTGAAGGAGTTGCAAAAAAAAAAAAAAAAGGAGAGGAGATGAAGAAC
>VUQJ01035523.1:31458-42154 GCA_015108635.1 Andinoacara biseriatus
TAATTAAACCAAGCGGTTTCCTTGCTGTTTGGATCCTGCAGCTTTGGACTGAGCGATCACATTTTTACATCATGCTGTAAAATTTCCACAGCTGGATATTAGGTGCGAACTACAGTTAGTAAAGAATTTTTTTTAATCATAAAATAATGCACTTAATTCCACTCAGGGCAAAGTGACCTGACTCATTCAGTTTTACAGGCGAAACTGAATTTATAAAAAGACCCATAACTATGAGTGACATATAGATTATATGACTTGTTGGGAGAGATTTCTGTCGTGCGGTGCTGGAAGAGTTGTGGAGGGCGAGAGGGCCGAGAGACTGTAATGAAGAGGAAACATGAGAAGAGGAGGTGTGAACCTCTGGTGTCAGCGGGGGGAAGTCTTTTATTTATATGGTCCTGTGCTGCTTGCCCAAATGTGTAATACTGGGTCATTCCCACAGTACATGCATTCAGGGGTGGGCTCACAGATCATCACATCTACATGGCTGGACAATGAATTAGAAAGAGAGGGTGTGATATGGGTGGAAGGGGAAAAAGACAAGGGCAAGTAAGTTAATGGATATCTGTCTGTGTTCACAGACAGTAAAATTACCAATAGTTCAATGGTCTGCACACTAACTGCAGGCGCATAATACATTTAATGTGCAATTTGATTATTTTACATTGCATATATATTACAGTTACAGTTAAAGTGTTGGTGTGTGCACCTTAAAAAAAGGAAACCTGCACATTCCCAGACTGATGCTGTTGCTAGGTGAGCTTGGTCACTAAAAGATAGATGCTGCTACACCAACAGCCCCCTTGCAATTACACTAGCAGATTGCTACAGTTGCCCGCGGTTTGCATGGAAGAGACTCACAATTGACATGGACGTGGGATCTATAACACTGGGGGAACTCTAACCACCGATCACAGATGAGCGTTCCATCCACTGTCTTCTTCCAGCTGATCCAAATTAGACTTGTTCTAAGCAACCTGAGTAGAGGCTCAACCAACCAGCCTTGGGGAACACCTGAAAACCTGTAGAGGACATTCATTAAGGGGTGAGTGGATGGATAGAGGACAACTCCATAGATCATTTGTGCAAGCACACAGTTTGCTGGAATCCCCAGACTAATTTGGCGATGTCTTTAAGTCAACATATTATGGTAAACTTCTCATGCAGTCAAATTGCACTGGTCAGTGAAACCATTGCCTGGGATTGTCATGTTAATCTGTCCTGCAAATTGACTGAGCTCCACTGTGCAGAGAGACAAGGAGGACAAAAGCCAGAGAGAGAATTGTTCATGCTGAGAGTGACCAGGCAATTTATCTCCATCCGTGGTTACGCCTCAGTAGTGTACTTCACAGTCATAATGCACTGCAGGTCTGGAGACACACACACCTCTTTGGACCATTATGCTGCACTTCTTCACTGAGTCACGCACACAACATCCTGAATGTTCACACACACACACACACACACACACACACACAACACACACACACACACACACACACACACACACAAAGCATACATCACATGGCCTCTCACATTTAAAACCTGCCATCAGACACTGTCACCCTCCACGCTGTGTGTCCTGCTGAGGCCTCTGTCAGCCGTGACTGACGGGATGACAGGGGGACGCTGTTATGATTCATGCCTGGGCTGGTGGCCTCACAGCTGGGTACCTCCAGCACCACACCTGGGTACCCCGACTGCCAGCCACGCCAGCCAGACCAGGCACTGACGAGACAGAAAGACGTGCATCACTCACAAAGCAATGCTGAATTCAAAAAGAGATTATTCAAGTTGGAAGGATGTTGAATATGTATGTGGGAGACATAAGTAGCTCTTAAGGTGAAACCTGCATTTTAAAGGGGCACTCTGCAGGCGATGCTTGAGCAGCAGCAAACCAAAGACAGAAAAAGGACGACTGAAAGGTTTGAGGAGGGAAACTGGTCAGAAGCTGCAGAGCTTTTTGGTTCAGATTGCTGGATTAGAGGAATGTTCACTACATTTACTTTGTAAGCTTTTGTGGTTGGTAAAGGCAAACATTTACACTGTGTTTTAGAGCCTGTTTTGATTTATCACATCGGCTCACAAATTAACCACAATGTGAAGTTCTCAGATTTGTGAAAATGTCCTTGAGGGGCCTCTGAGATGATATATTTCTCACTGTAGCCAGCAACAGATGTCAATGATTACAACTTTGGAACTGGCAATTTTATGGTGCCCTGCTAGTTCATTCTTGTTTTGCATTTCTAGATTAGACACCAGCACAACCGCAGTAGTATACATGTCGTGCAAGAGGGTTTGGGGATATTTTTTTTCTAGGAAAACTACCCTACTACTACTACTACTACTACTACTACTACTACAAAGTTACTACTGTGAAAAATCACCATGTAGTTGGCAAGCATTTGTAGACAAGTCTGCATCTTCATGCAAACTTGCTAGCAACCAAAGCAGTCGCAAAGAGATTTTTTGATGTAGTACCATATGCCTTTTTGCAACCAATTTCACCTAGCAACAGCCAGCAATCTTCAGCAACCACTCACTGACCAGTCTGGGAATATAGATTGTTCCCTAGCGACCGGTGGTTGCCAACCAGTCTCAAGGCATGTATGACTGAGGCCTAAACAATATCAATATTGGCTGAAGTAGACATTATATTTAGAATATTTTCACTGCTTCTCCTGCAATCGGACAACTTTTTCTATCACGGAAATGAAGCGAACCTCTGATACGACAGGCTTTGATTGGTTTGTGTTGTTGTGTTGCAGCTTGGATCTGAACTTTAAACCACAGTGACGACGAGCATCTCTTGTTTTCTGTTTTCTCATCAGAAACCATTGCCATGGCATTTCTGAGTACTTTGGCAGTACTTATACTGAGTACTTAAATCTGTCCTGAGCTCTGCGGACAGATTTTAAAGGTGTGTGTTTCAGATCAATACTAAGGTCAAGCTGACAGATCGGTGTGGTAAAACTCACTGATGTTGCTGCTCTAGTGATTCCATTGAAGGATGGTCAGTAAATATTTATCTATTTAGACTGATATATTAGGAGTTGGATGTCTCCTTTCCTACATGCCATCATGTAACTAAACGTTTGTCTTTTCATATCTAAAACTCCCTGAAATATCCCAAATAACTGACCTTCTCATCAAAAGACGCAGGACTGTTTTTGGTTAGTAGAGAACATCTAGAACTTCTTCACATCCTCCCACTGATTTTTAATGTGAACATGTGAAGTTACTGTTACCGCTAAACGTACGAGGGTGGGCTGAAAAGTTCGTAGGCTGACTAAGAAAGAGTTATCATACAGTAATTAAATTTGACATTCCTTAAATTCAACCATTACTGATGCCAGCTGCATGTTTTCTTTCCAGATAAACCCACATTGGATACAGAATTGAGGACCATGATGCTCCAACTTTATCAACTGTGCAAAAGTGGGCAGCTGAATTGAAGAGGAGTAGGGAGAGCCTTGAAGATGACCCAAGGTCCAGACATCCTGCCACAGCCACCACCCAAGAAAACACTGACTGTATTCACCACATGGTGATGGATGACAGACGCTTAACTGTTAATCAGATAGCTAATGATGTAGGCATCTCCCATAAACCAGTTGAGAACATTTCCGCTCGGCGGGTGCCACGACTTTTAACGCCTGATCAAAAGCGCACCAGGAACTTGGCTCTTTTCGAAGCAAATTGAACGTTTGAACGTTTCCTCACCCAAGATGAATGTTGGGTTCAGCCAAGAGACCATTGCTGTGGGAACACTCATCTTCTCCCCCACCAAGGAGGGCCGAGGTGGTGTCATCGGCAGGGAAGGTGATGGTCTCTGTCTTCTGAGATGCAAAGGGCATTGTGTTCATTGACTACCATCAACAAGGCCATACTACCAATGGAGAATACTAGGCCAACTTGCTGAGGCAGCTGCGAAAGGCAATCAAGTCAAAGCTGATGAAGGGGATCCTGTTTCACCAGGATAACACTCCTGCACACAAGTGCGTGGTTGCAATGGCTGCTGTGCACGACTGTGGCTTTGAGCTGGTTGATCACCCTCCATCTTCTCCTGATTTGGCACCATCTGAATATTTTCTGTTCCTCAACATGAAAAAAAACACTTGGCTGGGAAGAACTATCGGACCGATGATGAGGTCATCTCTGCTGCTGAGGACGTTTTCGAGGGTCAGGAGGAGAGCTTCAATACCACGGGAATCCGAGCGCTGCGACACTGATAGAGGAAGTGTGTGGGCCGCAGGGGGAAACTATATCGAAAAAATAAAACACATTTGGTCAAGTTTGACCATTTCATCGCGGTCAGCCTCATACAAGCCCCTCCTTTTTTAATCTCATTAGTCTCTGTGATCAGATTTTTACATGTTGTCAGGGGAATTGGAAAAGACAAAAATCAATGCTCTAAATGATTGAGTTAGTTCATAATCAGCACAAATACGAAAACACCCTGAGAGAGGAGCAGACCGAGCAGAGCAAGCTGCCAGCTGCCAGCTCACTCCTTCTGCATGTACACATAATCCATAGATCGCCATCAGCCAAGAAGCCCACGGATGTGAGCGGATTCATTTTCCATGAGCAGAGACATGTTGGCAAATGTGGAACACGGTCACCTTGTTTACCGAGAAGAAAAGTTGGCACCGGTCAAAGTTTTGGGTGACTTCACCCATCAGCGGCTGATCGCAGAGCAACTGAATGTACGGTGACGAGAGAGAAAGACGAGCCCCGACCCTCAGACAGACACCCGGCCATGTGCCCGGGCCTCAGATGCTGCTAATCTAATCACCTTGTCCACATGGCAGCTCACCTCCCCTCACCTCATCTAGCACTAACATAAACACACACACACACACACACACACACACACTCTTTTTCTAGGACTTGTTGTGCCCCATCTGGGAGTGGAGCCACCCAGACACCTAGACACAGCTCACTGGAGCAGGGACCAAACCAGCACCTGCTGCCTGGCTGGGATAACCACAAACACAGCACCGTGTCTGAGGGGCTGTTTAAAGTGAATCTGCTCTCTTATGAAGTGACCTTCACTTTTGTTCCCTTCACGTGTCCTTACTCTACATTTATCCGTCCACTTTGACTCCTTCCTCTGCAACACATCCCTCATTTCCTGCCTGTTTTCCTTCACTCGTCCTCACTGTGCCCCATTAAATTTTTACTGGTGAAATACAAGCAGAGTTATTGCTCCTGTTCTTCATTTTAGAGAGTTTCTATTAGCCAGGGGGATTATATATCATAATAAATAGTGCATTAAAACAGGATTGAGCAAATGGGATTTAAAAAAAACTTGCTTGTGTTGCACTGATTATGAGCATCTGTGTGTAAGCAAATAATCTAGTTTCTGTCTGCACATTCTTACTGTGTTTACATATGTTTTGTTTATACTGTGTTTAACATTAAGGTCATTTCTATCTCCATATTTTTACCCTTGGACCCTATTAGAGTAGTTTTGCATGACTCACAGTTCAAAATAATCTGATTTATCGATCTCGCGCTGAGCCTCAGTGCAGCCCCTTACTTCATCTTCAGCCTGAAACGAGCTGCTTTAGCTTACTTTCACCCTCCTTTCTTCCTACTGGCTGCTCCGTGCAAACAAAAGGTTTGAACTGGCTTCTGTGCTCACAGTTAGCAGCATCAGATGACTCTCACTCTTGTGTGTTTCATAGAGGGTGCTCATAATTCGGTCTCAGTCACTTTACAGAAGCTTTGGTCCAGAGAAGATGGTGGCGTTTCTGGATCATGCTCACATATGGCTTCTTCTTTGCACGATGGAGCTTTTAAGCTGCATTTGTGGATCGGAGGGCGAACTGTGTTCACTGATTTCTGGGAGCGTTCCTGTGCCAATGCAGTGATTTCATGACACAATTTAATGCAACATTACCGACAGCCTGAAGATCACAGGCTGACTTTCAGTCTTGTCCCTTGAGCAATGAGTTTTCTTCAGATTCTTGGAATCTTTTGATGATATTATGCACTAAAGATGATGAGATAATTAAAGTCTTCACAATTTTAAGCGTAGGAACATTTTTCTATTTGTAGAACAATGTGAACCTCTGGCATCTCTTTGCTTCTGAGAAACATTTCTAAGATACTCTTTTTTATACCCAATCATGCCACTGACCTGTTGGCAGTTAACCGAATTAGTTGCAAAATGTTCCTGCAGCTGTTTCTTTTTAGTACCATTTACTTTTCCAGCCTTCTGTTGAGACATGTTGCTATTCTTCTTAAAATGGTACATTTTTTCAGATTAAATATTTTACCAAAACATGGCTGTAAAAGCTTTTTTTTTTTCCCCCATCAGGGCCATTAAGGCACTAGTCACAAGGCAGTAAAACTTTGGTTGGAATAATACTTTTTTTAATTCCCAGTTTAAGTTTAAGGGGAACGGGATTAGCAGCGACGAGCACAAAAAGTCAACCACTTTACCTAAGAGGCATCCTAGTCAGATACCCAAACCCCCTGAAATGGCATTGTTAGTCTCACCCCTCCCAAACTCCTCGCCCTGTCTTTAAGGATGAGCCTAGCCTACATCTGCTGCTATCCCACGACTGACCACTAGGTGAGTTTGCAACTTGAACAAGTGCTGTGCCAGACATTTAACCGAGGGGTTATAATTACCATAGCTATTCACATTAATTGCCTCCTGCTGTTTTAATTCAGTACATTAAAACAGAGCTCGGGACTGAATGTTGCCTCACACATTAGATACGACATGTTCATACAGACTTTCCTGTGGCAGCAAAAATAAATAAATGAAACTGCTATAAGGAAATAATTACGGAATACAAAAACACAGAATGACCATTTCCTGAAAAAAATGGGGGAAACATTCTAAAACTTAGGTTGCAATTTGAAAAGAAATGTTATTTATTGATGCAATTAAGATAACACAAACATCAGGATATGCAGCCTGCAAATTCCTTGTTGGAATGATGCTTTCTATTTTATTCTGTTCCACCTGAGCCCCCAAATTCTTCTTATTCTCCGAGTGAAGAGAGCGGCTTTCACTACAGGAAAAGAAAATAATAGATGATGAGAACAAATAGGTCAAGTACTATTATATTTTTTTTCTGTTAATGCCAGTCCATTGTGGTTTAAAATAGCTATGGCATCCTTGGTTACCAAACTATGAGGGTGCAGCCGAGGGATTTGAATTGGAGATTGAGCTGGAACCGTGGACCACGGTGACACCACCATCTGGAGTCTTGTCTCTGTTCAATTTTAGCTCATTACAGCCCTGAAGATTTTCAGGCCACCGCGATAGTCACAGTCAGTGGTCTCAGAAAAGGTCCTGCTGAGCACATGGCACACAGCTCCTCTGAGCATTGGGCTCTGACACGTACTTCATTAAATACCGGGGGGTCACCGAAGTAAAAAAAAAAAGAAAATAATAGGACAAAAATATACATAAATAGTCATCAGTGGTAGAGTTTATACATGGAATAACAGCCTGGAAGATTTCATTAGAATTCACTGTTGTGTAACAAAAACAAGTAGCAAATTAAACATCCCAGAGAAGTCACATGATCAGCTGGAGAAAAAAAGACATCCTTCTCTCACGGGCAGTTTGCCAAGTAAAGGTCCAGAAATCACTGGAACTAGAAAATCCCAGCACAGGCTCATCGCAACGTGTCTCACTGATAATATCAGCGACAGACTTCATCAAATTTAAAAGCAAAGTATGATATTTGCAACCATACAAATGTCACCATCGCATCATCGTTATCACCTTTTTTCTCAACCACAGGGTTGCGGTGACTGTTGCTCACTCACTGGGACACACATTGTTACTGACTCTAGTTTAAAACAGTCAACACATGTTTGACTTAAAAAGATGTGCACATCTCTGGGTGCATTCACACGATCAGCTCTCCTAGCGTGGCGCTAGGTTTAGCGTTAGCTTGACAGCCATCCTTTTTACGCCTCATATCCTGATGGAGAAGCTTCAGACAGAAAAACCTTTATGCAAGTATTGCGTGTGAGACATGTTTGCAGAGCAAACATCTTTTAAAATCTCATGTCCGAGCTGAGAAAAGATGGAAACCTCACACCAGCAAAACCTTTGCAGTTTTCTCTTCATCACTCTTGTGCTTCTAGTGTACTTTCACTTTCAAAGGTCCGATTTATGAATCAGTAAAATAGGAGCTGCGATAGAAACTCCAGAAATGAACCATCTTCATTACAAAGTCATCATAAGCCTCGGGCAGCCTGCGTTGGCACTGCTTCTGGACGCACTCCATTCAAATGAATTAGAGGGAATCAGAAATGCTTACAGAGCCTCGGTGCAGGTTCAAGCTAAATGCTGATGTCAGAAAATCTCTAACCTCCCACCTTTCCTGTGTACATTTTGTCTATTGCACATGTTCTTTTTGCACACTGTGGGTCACGGGAAATGTCATTTCACTTCTCCATCTGTCCTGTACATTTGGCAGCAAAGCACAGTAAACTAGAATAAACCAGACGCGATGGAGCTGCTGTCCACTGGGAATTTTTTTATTCATAGGTGGGGTTTTGATACTTGTAAATTAGCTTTCTGTAATTATTAATGATGTTATGCAGCACAACCACAACAGAATTTCTAGCAGGAGCCACCTGACAGCACCTGATGTTTGTTGTTACTTATCGTTTGGAAACAAGCTTCATTCTGGAAATCCTTCAAAAAGTCCATCAATGAGCTTTTATGGCCAAAATCAGCTTCCCTGTAAGAAAATAGTAAATGTAAAATAAGCATTTTTTTTTTTAAATTTTGACATTTGATTGATGCTATATTAGCAGAAACTAAAAGTTAATTAGCCATTTATGTGTAGAAGTCATTTTGCCAATTAGGCCTCACAGCTAGAAGGTCTGGGTTCTAATCCACCTCGGCCCGGGTCTTTCTGTGTGGAGTTTACATGTTCACTGTGATAAATAATCTTGTTTTTATATCATCAATGGTTCAGCCAAAGGTCCGAATCCTTGTTGTTACATTTGACCAAGCGCTTAGCTTTGAAATGTCAACAGCCTTGTGCAATCCTGCTTTTTTCATTTGCGAAATATTGCCCGCCTCAGTCAAATGGTGTCCAAACCTGAACTGGACATTTTTATTCATGCTTTTATCTCCTCCTGATTGGACTATTGTAATTCGTTGTACACTGGCCTGCAGCTGCCAGGCTCCTTAATGGATCCCCTAAATGGTCTCATGTGACACCTATCATGTCATCCCTGCACTGGCTCCCCATACGGTTCAGATTCCTTTCAGAGCTCTGCACGGTCAAATGCCTGCATGCATCAGCGAGCTCCTGCGGCCATATAAAGGAGACTGTGCTTTCGAGGTTGCAGCTCCTAAACTGTGCACTACCATCACACCTGAGATCTGTCGACTCTATTGAATCATTTAAAGAACAGCTCAAGACTCATTTGTACAGGCTTGCTTTTAACTAGTGGGTTTATCTACTTTACTGTGTATCACTGTTTCCTTTAATTGTTGTAAAGCACTTTGTAATTTTATCTGTAAAGGTGCCAGTCCAGGGACAAGACTTGACTCAGCACGGTTTGTAGGCATTTCTATTAGTACTTGGTACCAGGTACTTTTTTTAGTACCCACTCAGCCGGGGTTCCAAGCGATCCGAGGCGATCCGAAAATGTGACGCGGAAGAACAGCATGCCACTGATTGGCCGGGGACTAGTTGAGTCATGAGAGCAACTCCTTCACCAGAATCAGCCGAGCCGTTTAAATAAAAAGAGTCTTCATGTGTTCTTTACTTATTACAAGTGTTCAGTCCGCTCGGCAGGTGGGAATCTGAAGAAGAGCACTGCCAGGTTTGAGCTCACTTAGATGAGCGATTCATGTTTAACCATCACAGAGAAGTGAGAAAACCCCACCTGAGCTCCTAATGTCGTCCCTTAAACCAAGCAAATCTCTAATTTTATTCATTTATTGTTTTTGGCGTCCCGTAACGAACGACTTCAGCCGCTCACTCGAGCAGTTTGGATGAGCGATTCTCGGCAGTATCTCCTTACAGCTGTCCTCTTTCCAAAGCACTAAATTAATGATTGCACACATGTGAGGCATTTAGGGAACATCTGTAAATTGTTGCTAAAACAACAGAGTTTTTCCCCCTCTAAACGGGCTCTGCAGCAGTCCGAACTAAATATGAAAAATGTTTGTTTACAAGGCATGAAAATTGCATTTTGTCTCATCTGTGTCAAAGAGGCTTTAAGGTTCCTTATTTCTGAGGACAGACGTGAAAAATAACAGGTTTTAAAGGAAAAGTTAATAAAAAAAATGTGACTTCAAAGAGCTGAAGAGAGTGAAGGGAAGGAATCCTGCATGTTGATGAAGGACTGCAAAAAAATCAAACAAAAAACACAATCAGATCTCATTTTCAGTCATCTGAAAATAAGTACCTATCAGAAAATTAGTTAACAGCCCATCCTGTGTTCCTTTTGTTGTCCTTAATTTTTCTTTTTCCCTTCAGTAAAGCAGCAGCAGTAAAGTAAACAGATCGGGCGTCCGCACAATTAAAACAGAAATGGAAATGAAATGAGAAAAAAAACAGGAAATGCAGGACTCGGAGATGTTTTCACAGATTGTAGGAAACAAGCAAGACATCAGTACTATTTTTCTTTATTTAAAATATTATTAGATAGTATTATTGATGAGCCACAGAGGATTATGGAAATGGTTCTGCAA
>VUQJ01035523.1:42185-52410 GCA_015108635.1 Andinoacara biseriatus
AACAATGCGGTTCATTTTCCATCCAAAGCAATCAGTCTGTTCCACTATCAGCTGAAACTCTAAACACATGTCAAACATGGAGCCTGATAAATGTTAGCAATAATATTTAAACAGCCATAAACACACATTAACTAAGCTAACAGGCTTATATATGTGAGATAATGAAAAGTTATAATTTCTATCACTACTTTTAGGTGCAGTTACTAAACTAACTTTTCATTTAACTTTCCTGAAAGCTCTCAGTCAGTTTTCCTGCTCGCATTGTGCATCACACTGAAACCTGTCTGCGGGATTTTGCATGAGGGACATCTGTGAAAGTATTAGAAACAATGACAAGTACTGTGAGACTTTCCAGTATACAGTATACTGAGACTTTCCTGTATACAGTATACTGAGACTTTCCAGTATACAGTATACTGAGACTTTCCAGTATACAGTATACTACTACAGCTGTTTGACATCATGCCAATAATTTAGTGGTTCTGCTATTCCCGTTTTGGTTCTGGTGACTGGAGCCTCGGACCCTGAGCGTGACCACTAACCCGGTAACTTGTCCCGGACCCCGAGTTTGGACATGTGACATTTATGGTGACAATGTAGGATCAAGTGACTAAGGCCCCCGCCATGCAGACTTGCCTTGCAATCATCAGGCAACCACCAAAGGTGAGGGAAAAATCAGTATTCCTCAGCCGGTTCAGTGGTTGCTGGAGGTTGATAGCAGCTGTCTGGAAAATTATTGCTAAAGTTCCGACGGGCCTGTAGATCAGTCAGTGACCTGCAACTAGGGAAAAAATGTGTATTCCCGACCTCCTTGTGATTCCTTTGGCCGCTTGCATATTTCTATGGAAGCTCGTTTCAGCCACGAAAAAAAAAAAAAAATTCTTTTAGACTTTTCTTGAAATTTCAAATTACTAAGTCAAAGTTTTAAGTTATGTATCTCAAATTTTCATGTTAATAATAATAATAATAATAATAATTTCAGCTCAGCGCTACCAATCGGGAACCAGCGCACGTGCACTCAAAATAGGGCGGCGACAGTTTCAGTGAGCTAGAAGTTTCTAGCAAACGTGAACAAATTGTTGGCATCTTTTTGACCGTCAACAGTTAAAATGTCTTCGAGCAAAAAACAGTTGCATAAATGGTAGGAAATCAATATTTTCATATCGACCACTGATACTTTCAGCTTCCTGCGTCCAGTTAACAAGGAAATGATGTACGGATCACGGAAGTTCCTGATTGGCAGCGCTAAATTTTGAGTTAACAACTCAAGTTAATAACTTGAAATTTTGAGTTACAAATTTTCGAGTTAGGTAAATTTTTATTATTTTTTTATTTTTTGCGGGAACAAGCTTCCATATACTGCTGCACTTATAGTTTGAAAGGAAACGATGGACCTGTTTACAAACATCGGCCAGCTGTTCTCAGAGCTTTAGGGAAACTGTGGAAAGTGTGACACAAACTGGAAATGGAGACGTTTCCCCTTCAAAGTAAAAGCTGCACTTTATCAAACATTTGGCTGCAGCACCTTCTGTCCTGCTTTCCCGCAGTGATAACCAGCAACCTCCAGTAACCCCTGCCAACCAGTGCTTGTATGTCCAATATGGCTCTTGAGCTGCCACGTGCAAAAACTCAGTACTTTAATACATTTTACTAACAATTTTAATTATCAATCAATCAATTAATCAATCATATTTCATAGGAATGTTCTAATGTAATAGTTCCAGTTACTTTTATGCACAAAAGAGTTTAAAACACAAATTGTACAAGTAAATTTGTTTTCTGTAAAATACATTTTTCTTTGTTTTAGTGATGCTAGAATAAAAGAACATTTCAAAACTCATTTTACCGGCACAACATCGATGAATTGTTGACTCTGTAACACAGAATACGTCAGGCTTTTTTCATCTTTTGTTTAAATCCATAATTCTGATCAAAACTGAATCCAAACAAACATTTTGTTTGCAGATTTGGAATTATTGACAGATTTTATCCAGAAACAAACAAAATATTTATATTAGTGAATCTCTGAAAACTGTCGAAATGGGATGCCTAAATATGGAATAATTGCTAACAGTCTAAAAATTATAATAAAATCAAAGCCTGTAATATTAAACACACACACACACACACACACACACACAGCAACAGATTGTAGCAGAAGTCGAAATTCATTGTAGGAAACCTTCACAATTAAAAATATGCTATTATAATTACATTATGCTGTTTAAATACACGGCTGAAGTTGTAAATGATGCATGTACGCATTGATGTGTATCTATAAAAGCCTCACGCTCAGGGGGATCTTGGTCTTTGTGTACCTTAGAGTCTTTATTATATGTGGTGCTGTTCATTAAAGGCTGTGATCTGCTGTAATTCCCATTTAATCTCACATTTACAGTTGATGGTGCAGCTTCTTCTAAAACACTCTGATCTGATCAAATTTCCTCATAAATATTGGCTATTTTTGCATTGTTAACATTTTCACTCCGATTGATGACATCACTGTTATGTCTGCTTCCTATGATGTAATTAGAGTCCTTGTTGTTGATTGGTGAGTGTTTGGATCTCACATGGTTGATTTAAAAAAACATGGTTTCTCATTTGCAAATGTGGAGTCAAACAGAGAGAATCCTGCTGTATATTTGGCCTAATCTGCCACTGTGTCCATCTCAGTTTACTTTACACAACCTTATTTCAGACAGAAAAAAAAAAAATCAATAGATTATGCGTGACCTCTGCCAGCCAGATGAATAAATATTACATGTGCTGTTGCCCACGATGAATTTAATGGCTTTCCTGATGACCCCTCACAGACCGGATGCATGTCCATGCTACGGGAATACGTCACATCTGTCAGCTGACTCAGTTTGATCAATCTGAATTTGCCAATCTGTTCAATAAATGTGAAACGCAGGTGGTTACCATTGTGTCACATGCCACCTTTATGATAGCTGAGGGCTCATGCAGGCTGCATTCAGTTAATAGGGAGCCTTTGAAGACACATTACTGCCACTCGGATGCATCGCAAGAACCAGTCGTTATTGAACGATGCAGCTAATGGAACCTTAAGGGCCCGCTATTGATCAATGAGCTGCCACTCTTTTAGACTAATGTGATCAATAATTCAGCCATAGCCTGAAAAAAAAAAAAAATCATAGTGCCAGTGGTGTGGCACTTACCCCATCTGACTTCCTTTTGAGAGAAATGTGAGATGTACACCTTCCTACAAAACATTTCCATTTGTGAGAGCTGCATGCTAGATGCTATTAATACCATGCATTCATGGGCGCGAGGGAGAGAGAGAGAGAGAGAGCACTTTTCTATGAAAGGCAGGCTGTTCGGGGAGGAATCAGCAAGCCGCTTCGGGCAAGGCAAAATGGTTTTGATAATGGGATAGGGGGAATGCAGGTGAACTTTGGAGAATGGAGTAAAGAACGTAAAAAGGGGGATATGAATAGAGCACAGATGGGAAGGACAAAAAGCTGGGGTGTGAATGGGTCAGTCAAAAAAAATAAATAAAAAAAATAAAGCTGTTAAAAGCAGTTTCATCTGGTCACAAAGTGGAGCAAAGTACGGGGGCAAAAGAAACTTGAGCTTTCTTAGGCTGGAGGTTCTGTGATGACAAGGTCTAATTATGTTCAGGAGCCGTGCAGCAGAATAAATGGCCACTTGACATTGAAAAATCTCGTCTTTTTTTTTTTAAGCAAGTAAAGAGGGGCTGCAGAAAAGTATCACTTGCTAAACAGGACTAGATTGCTCAGTTTTACCCTTCATACTTGATTATTACATTTACATATTCGACAGCCTGCCGTGTTAGGCGGCATTCAGTCCTTTTCAGCTCCGTGTGTTTGCTGGTGTGAGGTCCATCAAGCACCACGATTGCTCTTCTCTGCACACCCCTCTAAGGTACCCCGTTGGTCTGTCTGTCTGTCTGGGAGCGTGGCTAACAAAACCGAGCTGGATTCGACCGTCATTTAATAGATCAGCAGCACCGTCTGCGGCTTTATTCAAAGTTTATGGCAATCATGCTGTTAGTCACTCTGCAGCTGGTTCACGAGTCATCTTCTGCCACTCACATTCACTGCATTCATTCACTGCATTCAGTCTGTTTGCGATAACTCAGTGAAAATCTGTGATTTATATTCAGTTCACCCAGAACTGCACAGATTTGAAATTTTGTTTTAGAAAATCCACCACAAATACTGACATTTTTGGCAGTTTAACTGCAAAATACTTTTATATGCTTTTATATCGGAACACGACCAGCTGGCAACAGTCTCCTGTTGCTAAGGTGCTTTGCAGACGAGTTGGCCTCATAATCACAGACTGAGCCAAACTGAGCCAAAGTTTTGGGAATCTATCTACATTATAAATTTGACAGCAATCATTTGCGACTGTTTAAAGACAGGTTGCCTCCCACGAGGTGCCCCATGCAAGCTCCTCGTGATCGAAGCCGAGCGGTTGAACCTCTGGACAACCGTTTGGTCACTGAGACTAATTGCAGTCACTCACCAAATGTGAATAAAATGAAATAAAATCACTGCAATCATCAAGCATTTTTTTCCAGTTCTACCTTATTTTTACTCTAGTGTGACTGAGCCATTGGTAAAGTGGTCTGGCCTTCATCCACCCCTTCATCCAACCCTTCATCCAACCCAGACCCTCTGCCGTGCATCATTCCCTTCTCTCTCCACACTTTCCTGTCAAGACCACAAATATTTCCCAACACAGTTTCCCCTAGCAACCAGTGGTTGGGGCGGGGACCGACCGGTCTCCAGGACCATGTGACTGGGGTCTGACTTGAACTTGGATTTTACAAGCAGAGAAGTTAAAGTCTACAATACTGCCGGATTTGCAGTTTGACCGTCAAGAATTGCAACTTAGAAATTGTCATGATCTCAAAAATTAAAAAAAAAAAAATTACTTGACATATTTTATACTAATTAACAACTAATTATAAATCTGCGGGATCTGATTCAGAGACATTTGATACATATGTTCTTACATAATTAAAAAAAATTTGATTTGGATATTTTGTTACCAGGTTAAATTTGTTTTTATAGCTCTTCTTCGATCTGATGCTTAATTTGTCTCTCCTGTTCTCTCTTCCTCGTCTTGTTTTTGCTAACACAACGACACCAGTAAGAACACTCTGGAGAGTGTTTGTTCACACACAGATGAACAGCCAGCAAAACTAGCAGCATATCCAATACTTCATGTACCTGCTTCAGAATGAGCCACAAATTAAAAAAACTCGTGCAGGTTTGATCAAGACTGTTTTCGACATTATCAGCCCCCTGGGTGCTGTTACTATTCTCAGCTCCATGTACCTGCTCTTCAAACTGCACGCCTCTGAAAAGAATTAGCAACCTGTAATAACAGAGAAGCAGGCTAAAAGCGATGGTTTGCAACGCTGCCTGAGCTCCACGCCGTGGTTCAGCTGCCTTTAAACCTTCTAACAAACATCTGGGCTTTCTATAAAAGCTGGGAGGGCCAAGCACCTGACACCAGATACTCCCTGTGACACCGGGCTTTAGGACACCTAGAAGCAGCCATTACCCTCACTCCAGATATGCATGAATGCCCTGAGAGTTTATGGGGGAAGCTGTGCACAGTGTTTCCTCACACTTTGCTGCTCCAAAGCAAAATTACGATGCACGTATGAAGAAAACCAAAAACATATAAAGCCTGTGCCCTTTATCAATTATGCTGTAACGTGATATTTGGATTCTGTAGGGATTCTGGGAGAGGCTGGCTTTGCACTGAAGTAAAGATCTGGCAGTTTCTGGAAAAAAAAAAAAAGAACTTTCTCAATGGTCAGAAATGAATGGTTTGAGTGTTTTCCCTTGTGTTAAGTGCCAGATCAAAAAACTATGATGACTGACATATTAGCTGGTGACAGGAACCATGTCGGGCCTCCAGTTTATGCTTCCAAGGCTGCCGATCCCCGCGCCCAGCTGAAACTGGGTTTATGGGACCCGGGGAGCTGAGCAGTTCCAACATGACACACTAATGGCTTCAAGTGGTTAAACGGAGCGCACTGCGTCATTTCATTGCATGAGCACTATCTGCGAGATCTGACAAGTTGATTCCTCGGAGGGGAGATAAGAGGCAATTTGTTAGCCCAGTAGGATTAACTACGCCCCTGCTCTGGATTTTAGTCTTGGCTTCAGAAGTGACAGACGGAATCCAGCTGTGAGTTTTAGTTTGGAAGTGTGCTGATGCTGGAATCGGGAGGCGTTACATCACAGACGATAATAATGATGAAGTTTTGTTTTTTCGCTGCAGCTTTGGTTGGTTATTGTGTGCAGTTGCGGCTGACAGACGTTTGCAGGTCGGACACCACACCTCAGTTTGTGTGAACTAAAAGCTGAACTCCAAATATCCTTTGGGAATGTTTGTCCTGGCTGCCGCTCCGGCCCGGCAGGTCTGCCGAAATGCGATTATGTAAACTTTGCGAGGTTTCACAAGAGGAATCTAGAAACATATTAGATATGCTGTATGTCATACGACAACTGGAATGCCATAAAATCCCCTCAAATAAATGAATAGGTGGAATTATCTCCAAGCAAAACTGTTTTTCTTCTCCTCCTGGAAATATGAGCATTCCAGTGTTTATGCTGAACGGTGATCTACAGTGTATATATGTAAGCAGCTGTCGGGATGTCTGCAGCATTTGTCATGAAAGCAAAGTGTTGTAAATTATTATCCTTTTGGCTTAATGCGACTGATTAGTCTAAATCAAGAACAGAAAATCTTTCTTTTCATGTTTCTTTTCAAGTTCTGAATTTCCCTCTCCTCATTTATCGATGTACCGGCTCAGTTTCTGCGCTGGCGCGGTCGAACCCTTCCCCACCGCCAATCTGCTCCACTATTTACCTTTTCTTCCTGTCCAAGGGCGTTTGCGGTTTCCGTTAACAGTGGGTAGGGTCTAGTATTGCCCCTCTGCACCCCTGATTTATGTGGTACGAGGGGTTTGGAGGATAAATATTAAAACATGGCCGCTCCATTGGCTGCCAGCAATAACAGGCTGACTGGTTTCCTGTGCAGGGTTAGATTGCCTTGCCTTGCAGGGGCTTTGGGGAGGGCAAGGCCAGTGGAGGGGAATCCAAGAGAGGATAAAGAGGCAAATAAAGGGACAAAGAGCATAATCAGCACAAGGCAATTCCACACATGAAAGCAGCATTCTCTCTAAAACAGAGCAGCACTGCGAACATGGCTAGCACCGAACATCTAAAGGGCACGACTGCGGGGTCAAGAACGCCGTGTCATCGGAGGACAGTCACGATTCTGCTGCCAAAATGGTGCAGGAGGGCATCCTGGCACTTTGAGAGAGCGTCCCATTGCTGACTGTCTTTGACTGTGTCCTTGAGCTGCACACTAAATCTAACGTGTTCCTGCGGTTCTGCAACAAAAACAACCCAACCTGCGAGCTCACCCCCGTGTGTTCAGTAAAGGAGTTAATCAGCGTGGAAGTGCAGGGCACTGCCACATTCCCAGAGATCCTTTTATCCCGTCCAGTAAAACTGTTAAACAAATCCAGGTGATACGAGTTGTGGTTCACTGGTATCTTTGTTGTACTGCTGATTCTTAGTGACACTGTTGTTGCTATTGTGTTGCTGATGTATGTGTGTGGATGTTACGTCTGACAGTTCCCACAGGCACACGTTTCCAAAAAGACAGTAAAGGGGTGGAATATGAGCCACATTTGTGCAAGTAGACTGGACAATACAGGAACAGTGTCAATGGTTTGAAGCATTTCTTTCCTTTCAACCTATAGTTCGTTAGCTACAGGTACCTAAGTGCTACCTGTAAAACGATGCTGACAGTGCAGGCAGGGTGCTAATATTATCCAGGCATTACTAAATAGCCGCCAGGTCTCATAGAAATATGTGAAATGGCCTCAGTTGTGTTAAAATTACAGCAGCACTGCTCTGGGTTTCTGCACTCCTTCGCCGCGTGGTTTAATCTGTTTATCAAGCTCATTACTGTGTGAAGCCCCTGCCTCTGATTGGTGCCAGCACTTGTTCTTTGTCCTGACTTCATCTCCCTTGGCTAATTCTCCTTCGCCCCACTCGCCATCACAATTGTTTGGACCAGAGCCCGACCTCCTGCTCCAACTAAACCACAGCATTAATCACTGCAGCTGGTTTAAAGGGTCACCAGTTTGTCATTCCGGTGGGTTTGGATTTAGGAATCTGCCCATAAAGGTCACCAGCAGTTATGTGCATGGCTCTGATTGGTTGGTTGGTTCCTGCCATTAGCCTAAGCTTTAAATTGAGAAACCGTGAGCTCCACCTGCCCTGAACTCTTCAGCCGAATTATACTTAATAATTTATGTTTTACCATGAAAACATTCCACATGGCCAGAAAACATAACAGAAAAATCACGAGGGTGCTGTAAATAAGAGCGCGGAAAGTTTTGTGAATTCGTGGGTTATGATTTTTATTTGACCGCTCACTGCTCTTTATTTCAAGCACGACAGCTGCACATCACAGCTGTTAAACTTTAAACTCGATACATTTAAACATTAAGCTAATCAGTGCATTAAGGTCTCATAATGTCCCATAACCCCGTGACATGTGGAGAGATCAAAGAGAAAATGAATCTATTTACTGATAAATGTTTTAATCTGTGTTCATTTGTAAAATTAGCTGAATGAGTCCAGGTTCCCGTGACAGTGTGACGTTTACAGTTTGTGCCACTGTAACATTGTTGCAGGCGCATGACCTCGTTCCTAAAGCTGGGAAGCTGCATTGCACTTGCAGAGCATGCTGAGAGAAACGTTCAGGTGATTTTAAACCCCTTTCAGCACAAGTTACCACGGAGATCTAACAGGGTTTAAAGGTCGCCATTCTTCGCTAACTCAGTGTTGTTTCGTAGTGCACCCCGCTGGTCATTAAGGCAACAAGTTTAGGCCGGCCCCAACTGTTATCTTTTCCTAAACCCAACCATGTGGTTTTGGGCTTAAAGTTAACCAATCCATGACTGCAAATAAAATTAAAAACTACTATAACATCTATAATTAGTGGTCCAATTCTTCTCGTGTTTGATTAGAGAAACCACCGTGCACGCCGCCTCTGAATGTGGACTCTGAGGCGCACGCGGATTCCTTGATGTTGACATCGCAGCAATAAAGAGCAACAGAGTAAAACTCATAACTGACTTTCCGCCGGCACCGAATCCATCGTTCTATTCACACTTCAGTGTGTCACAAACCAACAGCTTCATGCTTTTGCAGCCTTGTTCTGTGCTAATGATGCTTGGGAAATCAGTCCCTGAATTGGGGCCAAGGAGAAATAGCACAGCAACTATTTAATGGATTGCCATTAAATTTAGTGGAGACCCTCTTAGTCCCCTTGGAATGAATGTTATTGACTGTGCTGATGCCACGACCTTTCCTCTGGCACCACGAGATTCCTTTAAGCCCTTTGAAGTCATCTTAGTTGGACACAAACTGTATTTTTAAAAAGATTAGATGTTGAACTAAGCAGTCTATTTTTGACCTTTTTTTTTTTTTTTAAACTCTGGATGATTAATATCTAAACTCTCTGAAATTACTTTCATAACCGCTTTCCACCTTTATGCAAATCAAAATTTCTTAATGCAACGTCCCTCTTTTTTTTTTTTTTAGAGGCACGGTTCACATCAGCAGATGCTTCTTGTAAAGAAACAACTCAAAGTGTTTAATTTAAAGGGCAGCAGCTGTAACACACACCTTGTTTCACTGATTGGGCTCCAGGTTTGCTCACTCCTGACTCCAATTAGATTTGGTTGATATCATTAGCCTTGGGCTTCAGCGAGACTTCCAGCCAACGCCGTAAACAAATGAATGATGTGTTCAATATACAGAAAATTCAATGAGCTGCGTTTTTATTACCAAAAAGTGATTCTATTTGTTTCTAATTGGAACACAGACTGCTGTTGCTCTCGTTTTTCAAAGGCCCTGCTTTTCACTTTCTGTTCTTCACTACCTTTGAACAGCATTAAAATCACTGAAACTAAATGTAGAGATTTATGAAGAGGCAGCCAGACATCTTTTTGGCTCAGGCTGTCGAGGGCAAAAGTAATATTCCCAAACTAACATATCCCTTTCAGCACACTGTGCGTGTTTTAACAGTCAGTGCTTCTAAAATGAACCAAATCCCTGATAATAAAACAAAGAGACCAAAAATGAAAGATCAGATTCCCCCCCCCCCCCCCCCCCCCCCACAAAAAGGGAAA
>VUQJ01035535.1:0-10726 GCA_015108635.1 Andinoacara biseriatus
GAACTTTTAAACGGAGCTGTCGAAGGAACTGCAGTCCTGTTCACATCCCCCACAGAAACACACACACACACACACACACACACACACACACACACAGAAATTCCTAAGACAAAGGACACCTCCTCACACCTCACACACATATGTAAATGAAAGGGCAGACATCTAGGTTGTGTGAGCTCACATAGGGTAAACTGGAAAAGTACTGCTGACTGTAACTGGGCGGAAATACCAGTCATGTGACTTTCATTGTATGCATGTGTGTGAATAAAAGCTGCGGGAGGCAGGGCTCGGTGAAGAGCTCTCCTGTGTGTCCTGTGGGACACAGAGGACGGCTTCCCTTGCAAGTAAAATAAGAGTTGTGCGTTTGTTCCTTGTTTTTATAAAATGATCTGAACCCATCAAAGGTGCCACAATGGCCCAGTCAAAGTCCAGACCTCAACCTGACTGAAATGCTGTGGTGTGATTTTAGCAGAGCTGTGCATTAACAAATTCCCATGAAGTGAGAGACTGAAGTCATACAGAAAGCCATGACTAAGTTATTGCTGGTAAAGGTGGTTCTGCAAGCTACTGAATGTGTGACTGCATTTTGGCTTTCTTTTTGTTCAGTAAATTATGACACGGTGTATTGTGTATTTACCTTTATATAATTTTGTGCATGTAACATTTTCAGAACTACAGTGTTGTGAAAAAGTAATTGCCCGATAAACCTAATAACTGATTGTGCAGCTCTTGGCAACAAGAACTGCAATCAAGTGTTTGTGATAACAGTCAGTGAGTCTTTCACATCACTGTGTAGGTTTTATTATGGTTCCACCCTTCTTTGCCAAACTGTCTTAATTCAGCTACACTGGAGGGTTTTTGAGCGTGAACGCCCTGTTTAAGGTCATGTCAAAGCATCTTAGTTGGATTTAAGCCCAGATTTTGACTAGGCCACTTCAAAACTTTCTCTTTAAAAATATAGTATTTGGACAAATCCTGTTATTACACTCGCTTATAATGATGGAATTTACTACAGTGGAAAGTTATTCTGAATGCCAAGACAGAGGCAAGTAGATAGAGTGGTTGGTTAAAGCTGAAGCTCATGATAAAGATCAGAACAGTGTCCAAAGTTAAAGCCTGTTTGGCTGGTTTTGGATTAATTGGTGACAAAGGTGACAACAAAGCAACCTATGTGTAAAACAGAGTTGGAACAAACCTCCATCAGTTATTTCCTTTGCAGAAAGAATGGCACAATTGTGTTCATTTAAAGCAGGGGTCATAAACTACATTTGTCCAAGGGCTGGAATTTTTGGCAGACAGTGTGAGGGCCAGATGATCTCATACAGTAAAATAAAATTAATATTGTATCCTAAGTAATATATTATTATTATTTGATGTATCAGTTTTCCTTTTAAATGTATGCTATTTTTAATGATGTTACATGTTCTTCTCTGTTATGTTGACGGTTGTTATGCAGACACCTCAATTGTGTGCAGTTGTGCACATCATAGATATAATGAGCACAGGAAACTATAAAATGTTTCCCGTGAATGAGTTTATGAGAATGAGTTATTCTCTGCAAAATCTACTTTTCAGAAGTGAGGTGAGGTGTCTTTTTTCAAAAATATAAATATAGTAATTTAGCTACTTTTTAAACAAATAATATTTTGTTTTGAGACAAAACCAGCAAAATCTTAAGTTCCTTCTCTGCCCAGTGTGAATGAAGGCAAAAGGTGCAACTCTTATGGGGCTATTATTGTAGCAAAAGATTTGTGTGTCCATAATTGAATCCATTTTTGCGTGCTGCGATCTGTGGAGAGATTTGTGTGTGCCTAACTCAATCCGCATGTCTGTATTGGGATCTGTGTTCATGTATTCAGATCCGTGTGTCTGTATTGCAATCTGTGTGTAATCAGATTTATAAATTTGTAAATAAATCTGCAGTGTGCGTAGATATTAATGGTTGAAAAGTCTTAAAGGTTTGCTTGAATCACTGAAAACACAAACAAGTTGTCAGTTACAAGTCACCCAGCGTTTCAACTGGCTCTCTTTAAACAAATGACTTTTGCGACACTTCTACCACCACAGAATAAATATAAGAATAAATTCTAGCTAAGTGGGGATTGTCGAAGAAGTGTTTTCATTGCAGAGGTTTTAGGTGGAAGAAGATCCATCATTATGACATCTGCCAGAGCTGTTGTAAACTATTGGGTACTCTGGTGATGTGTGTTTCTTTAGTAAACATGGGAAGAAAGCTAGTAGAGCCCCAAAAGATGATTGGCTGCTTTTCAAGTTTTAGCGGGGTGACACTTTATGCAGATGGAGAGAGGTCAAAGGCAAGTGGGCTGTTACCATTTTCAGGCTATAAAATGATGTGCCTGCTCTTTGTCTCACTCTTACTCTGCTCTTCCTATTCTCTTCCTGTCTCTGCATCTTTCTCTGTCTCTTTGGTTCTCTCTTTCCTTTTCTCCTCTTCTGTCTTTTTTCTCCCTCTTTGTGTGTGTGTACTCTAGTCTTAAGTTAGTGTCTGTGTTTTGGTTTTTGTCTGTGTTTTGTGTAACCAATATGCCTAATAAACAGCCTGCATTGGAGCCTGCTCATCCCAGTGATTTTTTTTTGGAAACTTTGGTTTTAATTGTGTTTTATACTTCATTTTGGTCATAAAGCAACATGGGAACTCCTGAAATCACAACACAACAACACAACAACAGAACGTGATTGATTGGCGTATAGTACATGTGGCAGTACTATTTTGTGGGCCGGATGGAAAGCTCTGGTGGGCCAGATGTGGCCCATGGGCCACCAGTTGACATTCACTGGTTTAAAGTCACCTTCACATTGTAGAGACGAGTTACTGTTAATTTTATTCAATTTTAATTTATCAGGTAGGAGAAGGGACATTCATTTATCTCATGTATATATGGTCTGAGGCTGCCCTGTCCTTTGTTGTGCCATCCATGTGCTGTCTGTTGTTCTGCATTCCCTGTGTTTCCTGAGTTCAACTCCTGGTGTGTCTCTATGTTTGTATTCCCTTTAGTGCTTCGTTAACACCAAGTTTTTGGGACTTTGTGATTCTCTAGACTAAGAAGCATTACTCCTGCATTTGGGTCTGTAAAACTTTAAGACACATAGTGGTTCATGACAGTAATGGGACTCAGACTTTCCAAAGACTTCAACTTTGTCTCGTCAGTCCACAGAACAATTTCCCAGAAGTTTTCGGGATCATCAAGACGTTTTTTGGCTAATGTTAAATGATCCTTTCTGTTCTTTTAGTCAGCAGTGGTTTTTGGCCTCAGAACTCTCCCATGGGTGCCATTTTTGCCCAGTCTCTTTCTTATTTGTTCAATCATGAACTCTGAACTTAATTGAGGAGAGTAAAGCATGCAGAACTTTACATATTGTTCTCGGTTCTTTTGTGACCTCCTAGATAAGCAATCGATGGACTCTTAGAGAAATTTTGGTTTCCAGTGTTTTCATTTGTGGATAATGGCTCTCACTGTGGTTCACTGCTGTCCCAAAGCCTTATAAATGGCCTTGCAACCATTTCCAAACTGATAGAGGTCAGCTTTAGTTTCACCTTTCATGCAGTACTAGATGGGTTTGGAAAGATTTTTTCCACTAATAAATGAAATCACCATTTAAAAACTGCATTTTGTGTTTGCTTGGGCTATCTTTGTCTTGTATGACAATTATGCAAAAAGCTAAGAAATCAGGAAGTCAGTCATAAAATCATAAAAACGATGGGAGCCGTTTCTGTAGTTTAAGGGAGTGTATTAAATGAAGTTTTAATTCATGTTACAGGAATGTGACACCCTCTACAAACTTTATCAGCCCAACTGACGTGCATTTCTGATATAACTCCCCCATGAATAAAGATTGGAGTACATTGTTTTTCTAAGCAGAGATCTCATAGCTGCTGTAACAGAAAGTTCCTAAATAAATAAAGACCAGTGGATTTAGGGGGGTATTTTCACCAGCACATCTGAAAACAAACATCATGATGACAAAATTGCTGTGGAGCTGTGCAGCAGTGATGACTCTGTTTGTAACAGGTAGGAGGTTTAATTTTATTTAATTTTATTTAATTTTTG
The DNA here is from genome assembly GCA_015108635.1 of Andinoacara biseriatus. NCBI lineage: Eukaryota > Metazoa > Chordata > Actinopteri > Cichliformes > Cichlidae > Andinoacara > Andinoacara biseriatus. The sequence goes on from VUQJ01035535.1 coordinate 4,071, forward strand.
TGCTTGGGTTCAAATGAAAACAGTTTATGTAGTCATTTTCAGAAATACTTTGAAATGTATAACACCCTTTTTATTACTGTGAAAAAAGTCTCAGGAGAAATTTACAAAAATCTTCACTTATACCTTCAGTGTTGTGATTTATTTTTTTTACACCTGCAAATCAATAGATGAGGATACTGTTTAGCACTGTTTCTGATGGGTGTGATTTCACAACCCCAATGCATTTAGACTACTGTTCAGGAGTTTGACACCACTATTTTTTTAAAATGTTTTTATTAAAATAAGCTAAAAAGGTACCAAGATAAACAGTAACAGTGCTTTTCCTGGTTTTCAAAATTGGCTTTTCGGAGGATGACCACGCACATTAGCAGGATTGGTCCATGTAAAACATTCACATTCTGACCATTTGATAAACAAAAATCTATTTTAAGATTAAGCAGCAAAGGCTAAAACTAACTTACATGTAATGGGTCTTTGCTCAAATAGATTCAGGTCACATTTGTCATTCTCAGGTGAATTGTGATCTAACTGCAAGCTGGATGAACTACTACATCATTAACGTTGCGGTGAACATTGCAGGGTTATGAAAAAAAAAAAGATCACTACCAAGTAAAAAAAAAAGCATTTGTCATGGGGCAAGAAATTGAAGCTTTCCTTCCTGGCCAGTAGGACCATTATGATGCGGATTCTCAAACCTTTTAAGGCGTGCCCCACTTCAGAAGCTGAAAAAGTTCACCCCCTCTGTCACCCAGAATTTATTATTTATTTATCAGTCACTAACAATAAAAAAGGATTCAATTAAATTTTAATGAAAACTCTTAGTCAGACCTGCATTTGTGTATTTACCCCGTTCCTCCATGCCAGTGGTTCCCCCACAGTTCAAGAACTACCTTAAACAAAAGGGTCGCTATAAAGCAACACAAACCTGTTAGGAATGATCATCTTTATCACATCATGAAACACATCTATTCTGATGCAATCAGTCTCTTTTAAGATAACAAAGCCCTCATCCATAGAGCACAAGGGGTCTGAAAATGAAGCATATCAAAGTGTTGTTTTAAAAAGTGCTCCCCTAATGAGAAAATATTTTTTAGAATAGTAATGTTGCATCCCTTCATGAGTGTTTCACATACCTATAGAATCAACGCTTTGCTGTTCCATCTTCAGGTCTGTTACCTGCCTGTAATGCAAGCCATTCAAAACAGTTTCCTCAATCTTTGTTGATGTGTCAGAAAGTCTTTTGTGGTTATGGGTTCATGAGAAAGCTAAAGAACTAAACTATTCTAAGAAAAGAACTAGTAAACAGATTGCAGATGATAAAAAAATAGAACAGTGTCCAAAGTTAAAGCCTGTCAGGCTGGTTTTGGATGATTGGGACAAGGGTGAAAACAAAGCAACCTATGTGTGAAACCAAACCTCCCATTGAGTATTTCCATTGCAGAAAGAATGGCACAAGTGTGTTCATGTAAAGTTACCTTCATGTTGTATCTGCAAAGACAATTTACTGTTAACTGTACTCAGTTGTAATTTATCAGATAGGAGAAAGGACATTTGTATATCTCAAACCTGAGCAAATAAAAGCATAACTATCAGTAAGTGGCTCAAAGATAGTTGTGCCACTTTGTATAGCTCTAATCAGTGTTTTATCTGCAGCCAATTCACCTTGACAGGTTAACAAAACAAATTCTGCTTGTGTACTCTGCGATTAAAGAAGGTTAATTTTTGATATAGGTGTAATTAAATGGAGTCCAATATTTGATATTGTTGATAAAATGTTTGTGATACTTTGTGACACAGTTGTTATTGTCTCCTTTCCCACAGTTGAATCCCTCACCTGTGAAACATGTGATATCAAGATCCTAGACTACTGCTTAAGCACGTTTCCTGTAAATTGTACAGAATCCCAGACTGACTGCTACACCGCAGTTGCGAGTAAGAGAAACACCCTGAACTTTCAGTGCCATAGCTACAGAGGAATAAAGACCTAAAAAGTTTCTTTAATTCTTTGAACAGTGGTTAGTCTTTCAGAGTTTTTGTTCACAGTGTACTGGCACAAATATATTTATACTGTAAGGTTAACATTTGTTATACATAATATATATAATATAATACAAATATCATATAAGAAGAAAGAGCAAAAAGTTATATTTGATATGAAAACACTGATTACATGTTTTGTCATTGGCAGAGATAGTGTTCATAGATGCTTTTAAATATCACCATTTTGCAGTTTTTCACATAAAGATTATCAAGTTTAAATGTCTGCCTAAAAGGACACGGGGTAAGATACATGAAGATGTCTGGATCGCTTTCACCACTACACCACCCAGGTGCCAATAGCTAGAATTTTAGAAATATGACATTCACAGATCTAATTAATTCATGTGACTGCTAACATTTTTTTGTCTGTGAATGAAAACACTCCAAATATGATATATCAATATTAACATATTAACCAATCTGAAAAATAAATAAAACAAAACAAAAACAATTCATGCATAAAAGTTAGTCATGAATTTTGAAAATATTGTACAAACAAAATTACATTATGGACACACATGACATCTTTAAATGATTAAGAATGAAAAATAACAATATGAAATACTTTAAATATTATTATTATTATTTATAATAATAATAATAATAATAATAATAATAATCATGTGGGTCATGTGTCTTTAAAAATATGATATCAAGAGGACAAAAATAAAATTTGATTAATACAAAAAGGTATTAATCAAACACTTTGTATATTCAAATGCAGCATTTGGCTGTTACATGAAATAATATTAGTGACGATTGATGCTCATATTTAAATCTGTGTATATATGAGTCCAAAGAATTACATGAGATAGTCGTAGATAAACAAGCCAAAGATAAACTCTCCTCCTCTCTTAGAGTTTTCTGACGACCTGTTGGTCATCCATGAACGAGGCTGCATAGAACCAGATGCGTGCAAAAATGAGACGGGCTCCATATTGTCTGTGAACTACACCATCACCAGGACCTGCTGCAGCACCAACCTGTGCAATGGAGCTGCTTCAATCCAGGCTGGCTTAACTGCAGCTCTGTGTGCTGCCCTGGTGGCAGTTTGGAGCCAGTGGAGTCTTTGAAGACAAGGGGAAGACATTAAAGAGTGTTACTTTTAATTTCCATTTCATAACCAATCACTTTTTAACCTTCAATTTCCTAAATATGCTTCAAATTATATTTCTAATATGCAAGTGTCCCTATGATGACATAATGTGCTCAAAATGCCTTGACTTTTTCTCCGAGGGCAAATTATAGCTGTGTATATGAAAATTTGATGATTGATACTATATATGTTTTTTCTATGCACTTCTCATAAATTTGACACATTTTAACTTCAACTGTCATTTGATTCTGATTTAAAGGAAAATAAATTCTTATCTTGTTTTAATCATCCATCCATCCATCTTTTTCTTCTTCACCCTGGACTGGCTACTACTCTATCGCAGACCTATAGTGATTATTATGACAAATGATTTAATTTTGGGTCCTTGTGTATACATCCCTTTATATTTTGCTATACATTATTCATATTCAATTAAATTCAGCTTTATTTATATAAATAGTCACTTCAAGGCACTTTATATTGTAAGGTAAAGACCCTACAACAGCAACATTATTACAGATGCAAAAGAAATTCACACTGTGGAAAATCTCCCTTTCTTAACAAGTTTATTGGGAGAAGGATGGCAAAAATTGAGAAAAAGGGGACGATGAAAAGCTGGTCGGTCTTTATGCTAAGCTATCTTGCAGGTTGCTACCTCTGGAGGTATGAGCAAGGTACCATGGTAACTACCTATAAAACAAAGCAAATGTGAAAAAATTTCTATCTGACCTCCTTATTTGGGTATTGCTGTACAATGACATAAGCATATTTAATAAATCCTTGCAAAATTTAACCTTCATAACCTGAAAACTTAACAAATTACAGGCCCTCAAAGTAGCTACATGGGTCAAAAATGTGTGTGCTTTTAAATTTATGTTAAAGCATTTTTGAGCCCTCATAACTTCTTAAATTCACTACAGGAAATTTCTGATGAGAACTGCAACTTAATCAATTGTACATCTGTTCCAAGAGTTACAATCTAAAGCCAAATTCTTGTTTTTATTGAGCGCAATTTTTGGCTCATCCAGCCAAAGCAGCTAGCTTATCCCATGGCAAGATGTTCACTGTCCTACCATTCAGAATTCCCAAGAATCACTATCTCTTTTACTGTATTGTCAGAATTTAATCAAATTTAGGCCTAAGTCAAAAAGGCAGATATACCACCCATCATTGGCTGGTAGGGAAATATGTATTCCCCAACTGGTTGGCAAGTGGTTGCTGAAATCAGTCACAAAAAGGGTGCAGCACCAAACACCTTCTTGCAATGCTGTGGTTTGCTAGCAGGTGTCCAAGGTCAATCATAGTTTTTATGGAATATCTGCAAACATTCTCCATTTACTCCCAGAGCTGAATGGAAAGTACAACACCAACCAGAAAAGGAGAGCATTTGCCTTAAAAGTAAAAGTTGTGCCTTACCAAGACAACCAAAGCTTTTACTTTCAAAGTGAACATTCCCCATTTTCTGGTTTCCAAACTTTCACTACATCTTAGCAAGCAATTGGCACATGTTTGCAAACAAATGAGTGTCTTCCATTCAAACATTAAAGTTTTATCTTATCTCATCTTATCTTAAACTATTGGTAATGGTGCTAACCTGCTAGCAACCAAAGCAAACGCAATGAGGAGTTTGGTGCAGCAAAGTCTTTAACAAGGTTTTCCAGGCTGATAAATCTAGCATGCATAAAATGATAAAGCCAGAACTTCATGAAACAGGTCATATGACAGCTTCACCTCACATGTTGCATATTACTTGTTTCTTGTTAAATAGTGATGATCATGGTCTTATTAGTCATGATCATGGAGGGAGTGGTCATATTTGTTGGTTAGCAATACGGTCAATGCTATGACATAGTGATGTGTTCACATTTTTTTTTATGGCTGTGGTTACTGGTCTTGATTACATAATACTCCCAAAATCAGACAGTTTAATGTGGTGATGAACTAGATTCATTTGCAACTTCTTTAAATCCTAATGGATTTTAATTCTCTTTGGTTTGTGCAATGCAGCCAATCAGTGGTAATAAAACTTAACACTTTCTTTCTGTACTTCACACGTTACAGTAACATGTGAACTATTATGGATCATGAGCTGGAAGAACTACTATGTCACTGATGTCCTGGTTTCAATAACCAGCTTTGAACATCAATACCATAGGATAGTTTCAGTAGCGCAACTGCATTAATTTAATGTCTGGTATCTAGAATAATACAAACAAGCATTGGTATCTGTTTTCTGAGAAAACTTCCTAAAATATATTTTGGGTCTTTGGTATAATAGATTGATGGTCAAAATAAGTTATATTGTATAAAAGTACTCTTTTTTTCTACATTTTTCTACAAGCTTATTCTCTTGCTCAGATTCTTTATGTTTTAAAACGTTTTTCTAATATAGTACTGTTTAACACTTGTGAATGAAGGTTATAGTTGCTAAATAAAAGTCAATAGTCTAAATCAGTGTTATTTTGACTAAAGTAATTAAAGATTGATTAAACACACCAGAAGATATTGGAACTTCCCAGAAATGTTCTTATAATAATAGATTATTATAATATAGAAATTGAGTCAATAATCTTAAAACACAGTGACAGCAGAGTCATGCACTTTACAGCCACACAATGGCCACTACAGCTCTGAATGGTTTTTAAAATCACCAAAACTAATCACGAGGTCTGTAAAACCAGTTCTGAGTTCTCACTGTAAGTAGCCAAATGAAAGCAAACCTTTTACTGTTAACTTGGGTGTGACTTTTGTTATTTTCAAAAGGTGTTTATTTTAGGAATAGTACCAAGCCAGAAACCTGAGGTTACACAATTGTATAAATGGGTATGACTGAGCTAGTGGTAAATGGACTAGTTCTTATATAGCGCTTTTCTACTCTGACTGAGCACTCAAAGCGCTTATACAACCCGTTTACATTTACCTCATTCACACAAGCACTTCCATGTAATTAAGCTAAGTGCTTTAATTAGCTAACATTCATACACATTCATACTCCAACGCTTGCGTCGGAGAGCAACTTGGGGTTAAGTATCTTGCCCAAGGATACATTGGCATGCAGACTGGAGTAGCCAGGAATCGAAACACCGACCTTCCGATCAGTGGGTGACCTGCTCTACCTCCTGAGCTACAGCTCAGTATGAATCAGTATGAATCCAATACCAAGAAATTATAGGGCCAGTATTTTTGATACCAATACTTTTAACTAAGGTAGCTTATAGAGGGGAGAGCAGTTTATCATGATTTATGAGGTGTATTATCATATATTTGCAAATTTGTAACACAATTTAATGACCACTTATTTTTACTTTCCACAATAATTTGATATGATGAAGCTACAGTCATCACTCAAGAGGTTGAGCAGGTCACCTACTAATCGCAAGGTTGGTGGTGCCTTCCAGGGGCTATATCAAGTGTCTTAGGTCTCCATTCCGGTCTTTTGGAGCACAGGAAAACTGCATACACCAGAGATGGAGGAAGCTACAATATTGTGTATTCATACAAGGTGCAATGACCCACTGGG
>VUQJ01035540.1:0-10753 GCA_015108635.1 Andinoacara biseriatus
GCTCGGGCATCTGATTAGGATGCCTCCTGGCCGCCTCTTGGGTGAGGTGTTCCGGGCATGTCCCACTGGGAGGAGGCCCCGGGGTAGACCCAGGACACGCTGGAGAGATTATATCTCTCGGCTGGCCTGGGAACGCCTTGGGGTCACTCCTGATGAGCTGGTGGAGGTGGCTGGAGAGAGGAAAGTCTGGGCTTCTCTGCTTAGGCTCCTGCCCCCGCGACCCGGCCCCGGATAAGCGGAAGAAAATGGATGGATGGATGGATACAACTTATTAATGATGTGGTCTTTATAAAGGGGTTATAAGTTGTAGCAAGTAAATTATTTGGCTTAGAAAACGATCTATATGGATGTGAGACAAGTTGTCACTCTTTAAATAAATGGATACTATTACTAACTAACAATGCACCTTTTATAAAGGGTTGTCAAATGTGTTAGTTTTAAATAAATGTTACAGCTTTCCAAGTATTGACTAATAGCATTAATATTTATGACCTAAATTAATGTATTTTGGTGTTTAGGAAGAGTTGCCTGGAAAAATCTTGTAGTTAAATTCAAAATTATTACAGAGAACAAATTTGTTGTTTTTTTAAGAGAATCATAAAGAGTCTGTAAGTCATATTTATTGGCTTACTTAATGGTTTATAAGTCATATACAATGCGTAAATATTAAGCTAGATTAGAGTATCTGTTTTGACATTTATTAGCCTCCACTATTATAATGTCTAAAGGATATTATTAGCCAGATTTCAATAGTCCATTACAGTATCTTGTGGGAAAACTGACAACGTAGACTTGGCAGATTGTCAAGGAGCCTTTGCAGATATATTATGATTTATAATTGCAGTCTAAGTCTAAGGAATATTTCAAAACATGAAAACCTGGAAATGCTAAGAAGCACCCCCCCCCCATAGGTTCCTAAATTCACTGTTTTTCTACTGTGTTTACAGTTGGCCATGAAGAAACCCAGGAACGGGGAGGTTTACGATGTCAGGCTTTACGGCATGGCATAAAAAGTAGGTTATTGATTTCATTCCATGAAATCATATGCAGTAATTGATATTTTGGTTGCTGCACCTTGAACTTGTATGTAACAAGCGCACACGCTGAAGCTAACTGATCAACTTGTCAATGACAGACAGGGAAGACCTGATATGAAAGCACTTTTATCTTTCCTGGGTAAACTGTATGCCTCACTCTTACCATGTGTTTGAGCATCAGCTAACATACATGTTCCCACACTGAGACACAGTTCAGTGGAAATGTTGACCTGGAATTTTTTTTCATAAGATCACAGATGTGTGGGAAATGGTGCCAGAGTGTAGAAGGTGTTGTAAAATCTATGATTAGAAGACAGCAAGGTCCCTTTGGGTTCTCAAGTAAACAATACTAATGAGTACCTGTGGGAGTCCATCACACAACCTGAAATGGGGCAGCACAGTTTCCAAACTGGGAAAATCCTGAAACTTGGCCGGCTGGTTGTAAAAACAGCCTCCTGATCACCGGGGTTTAATTCACTGACTCAGTTCTCTGAAGTACATGTGAAGTCTAGGAAACAAAGCCTGTTTTGAGTCTCTTCACACACAATTTTATTGTTAATCTTGGAGTTTTCTTTGTGTTTCTGTCTCATGGTGTGCAGCCATTGCAATAGTCTGTTTGTTTAAAACCTATTTCCAAATGAAACTGGCGTCACATTTTCAACACGCAAGACAGAAGGGATCAGATACTGCATTCATGTACAGATCTGGGTGCCATCAACTGAACTATGGTGAAGGCTCAGTTATCATCACCTGGTCTAAGTGGGGAGTCTGCTATGTTTAAAAAAATCAAGTTTGGCTGAATGGAAATTAATACAATTATTCAAACCTTACTTTTATACTAAATAACTAACATATAGTTCTGTGCAAAAGTCTTCAACAACCTCTAATTTTTTATATTTTTGCTTGGGAAATGGGAAACAGGTGCAGCAATTTACTGAACCGTGCAGACATGGAAATGGAAATACAGTACAGGAGGCAAGAACAGAGTTTATCCAATTCTAAAATCTGATGATACGTTTCTGTGTTCGTAAGCACATCAGTTTTAACAAGCTCTAAAACATTTCGGGCTGAAATGAAGCCCAAATCATGGCAGAGCCTCCACTGTGCTTTACAGAGGGATGTACACACTCACTGTTGTTCCTGACCATTCATCGCTCCATGAGACCTGTTGCCATTGATTTTATTATTTAGTCTTATTTAATCAAATATGATGTAAATTTTGTAAACTATGGTATCATTTAATGTTAAAATGCTTGACACTGCAGGCTATGCTTTGGAATGTGGTTATTTTGTGATTGAAAAGTTACTATGATAATAATCCTGTGGCCCTGTGCTGTTAAATTTGACTGAATTGCATTAAGGAGGTTGTAGCTGGCAATCCCTCATATTTCAAATAATGTAACCATGCCAACTGTAAGTTGTTGTCCATTTCTGAAAAATGGAAGTGCCCAACTAGTTCCATCATAGTTAATGATGCATCACATCTGCAGCAGATTCACAGCTCTGCACCACATGTACACATGCATGCACATGAAAAAAAATATTGTGCAAAGCTGTCTGTAAGGGTGCTGCTGTCATGCACGGTGTTCACTTTTCATTTTCTGGTCATTCCCCTAAATTTGATGTTATTAAAGTTTCAGTATTAGTCATAGTTATTCAACTACAGTCTCAGTTAACTACTGTTAGTACACAGTTATCATGTGTCTTTAAGGGAAAACTCATGCAGTAATAAACCATTCAATCTACTCAGAAAGTTACCTATACAGCCTGTAAAAAAAAAAACAGGTTTCCAGGGTATTCCAGGTATTCAGAATAAAGGGAACATTTTCACAGCCAAATGAAGGCTATTATAAGTAAGCTGTAGGCAACATTTAAAAAAAAGAAACATTAAGTCACTATATTTTTTAGTCTTTATTAGAGTCTGGGTTGTGGGTCATGGGTTAAACTGCCTACAGACAAACTTTAAATAATTGATGATAATTTAAATGCTGTCACCCCTTTTCTTTGCTGCTTATTGCTACTTATTCTTTAACTTTAATCTTGTAAAGAATTATGGCTGACCTTCATATATATATATATATATATATATATATATATATAAAAGTGTGTGTGTGTGTGTGTGTTAATCTACTGCCTAACCATACTGTCCAGAAACTTAAAACCACTAGCCTAAAATCCTTGTTATATGATGTCCTGTGTTGTCTAGCAAGAATACATTTGCATCTGTGGGTTGTGCAGGCGGGATCAGAACAGATTGGTCTTATTCTCGCACATCTGGATTGGGAATTTGTTGATCTCATGGGGCATGAAAACATGTCTCTTGGATTTTTTTCCTCTTCTTCATTGAACATAGAGTATATTTTGGTCATAGACAGTATCAAAGATGGGTGCATGTATGAAAAGTGAAGCCAATGCGGAAGTGCTTCAGTCAGCGTTCTTTTTAATAGCCAGCAGGGGACGATACTTGTGGTTGCTAAAAAACTTGCAATCTTATTATCTGATTTGCCCTGACCTCTGTAAACACAATGGTGATTAACCGCATTGGCAAATACAATCAGTCCATGATGAGTCTGCATTGCATTATTTGGTAGAAATCCCTATTATTCGTGAATATTACTGAATAGAACACAGACTGATCATGTATAATGCATCACAGAGTTGTGAGGTTAAAATAAACAGCTGCACAATTGCAAAATTTCCAATTTTAAGAGAGAGGTTTCAGAAGGCTTATTGTCAACCAAAATATTTCAGGTTTTTCTGCATGTGAGCTGGTCCTTTATGGGTTCATCATTCTGTTTTATATTATTTTATTTTGAGTGCTCTAAATAACTATGAAAGCTTAGTGTATCACGGAATATGACTTTGAATTTAAAGGCTGTTTTTGTCTGATTTAGTGTGATTGGATGATTTTTGTACCATCATTTCATATCCGTGCAGTCATTCAGATTGTAGCTGGGAGTGTTTAGATCAGACCATTTGGACAGCAACCACTGTAAAAGTGAGTCAGAGTCAAAAACTGAAACACTGCAGCATGACTGGCTGATCCAGTGCTTGTGTAATACAGATGAGAAGACTGCTGACTTCTGGAAATCACAGACATCAAACTCACATCCTCTTTGTTTGACTGCTGTGACTTTAGTTAAAGACGTCTAGAGAGTGTTTGAACTTAAACATTTTGGCAGTTGTGATCTTCCTTTCCTCGATGGCTGAAAATGTTTTGGTGAGTAGTAGGAAACTCCTGTGTATGGAGCTTCATAATCAGATCCATTACTTGTACTTCATATTCAGTTTTAGACCACCAAGACAATCAAGGACAGGACTTAAAAAAACAGCAGGTGATGTCAAAACACTGTACAAAGGTTTATGTATCCATAATGTTTCTTGTAATAACAAAAAAGCATTGAATTTTTTCCAGACTTCACGCCAACATTAATTTTATTAAAAGCCCTTTTCAGCTTGCTGAACAATATTCTTTTTCCATCTTACTGTTAAGTGCCTTTACTGTCCTTCCTGTTTCACATTTGGACTTCTTATCTCAACATCTCATATTATTTTTTCTTATTTACTTTTTTAAGGCATACATGTGCTTCTCTGGGTTTTCAGTATGTATAATCAGTTTTTGTTTTCGCTGATGAAATATTTGATCTGGATATTGAGTCCAGATTAACCAGCTGTAAACATCTGAGTCAAGTGTAGAAAAGGCTCTTGCCACTGAGCGCAGGTTTATCCTTCCATTCATGTAATATTTGATTTCAGGCTGTAACTAAAATTTTGTTTTGTCAGTTTAAAAGCAGCTATAAGCACAACATTTTACACTTATTTTTTTACACACAGTATGCCTCACTTACTGTGTTTTTCTATGCTAATATAATACAGATTAGAAAATCAATCAATTACACTTGTAAGCTATCAGCAAATATATCTTGTGTTGGGTAATGTGTTAATCAAAGATGCTATGCCCCTAACTGTTGTTCCAGATGGATGAGTTCTAAAATGAGTTTTTGCGTGCCACTAAAATGTTCTGCTCCTGTGAAACTTAGAAGTTAAAAAAATTTTAAAACTACAGTCCTCAATTTACAGACAAAAAAAACGGCAAATCAGTGTACGGAAATAAATTGGCGCAGATTAAGTTAAAGAAACTCATTTATGTTTTTTTTTGTTTGTTTGTTTTTGTTTAGTGTATTGTTCCCGCTAAGCATTACTTGAATTACATTATCACTTATGTTACTGCTCCACTACCCCATGGGAGGGAGAGAGACGAAGATACAGGGGAAGCGTGTGAGGGGCGGAGTTTGAGGGATCATGTCCGTGAGAGAAAGTATGAGCGGAAGGGGTCGTGCTGCTTTAACCAGGAGGCAGTGGTAGTGGAGGGCGCGAGCGGGATCATGTGCGCTGCTCTCTGTGGAGTCGCTCTCCATGGTACTGAAAGGAAACTGGGTTTTAAAAGTCCTGTGACATGGACGAACTGTGACGCCAAGTCTGAGTAGCAAAGGAGTAAAAATGAAGTCGATCATAAATGCCTTAAAAAAGGAAGGTAAGAAGCCTGCTCACTCTCTTTTTTACTTTTCAAATAAGGCGCTTCGCTTCTGGACATTGAGAGTTCGCGCAATACACAAGTTAGGGGAGAATTTTAATTGCTTCATCTTCGTTCTTGAGTTATTTTAACCGCGTTTGTTAGGCTGTAGGTAGGTCGGCGCGTATTTAGGTTACACAAACCTAAATCTGAGAGTTGTCTTTCTTCTTGGATGACAAAAAAAGAGACAGCGCCAGATATTGGACTTTTTTTAGGTCACAGAAAGAGGAGAAAAATTGGACTCCAAGGTGGAGAAAATACCCACCGATATGACTGCGCGTCGTTCTCCTCGTCCAAATAGACCTCAGGCAGCCTTTCCAGCTGGCTGTGTGTGAAACAGTCTTGGTGGGTCGACGTTTTCGATTCTTTCGCTGCTATTTTCTCAATGAAGACTCCCAAGCGGAGCTGTGCAACGGGCTGTGTCGCCTGTAGGTTGAGAAAGGGTGCCAAAAAAATCCGCATTCTCATCGAATACGAGCACACAGCACATATAAATTTTAAGTGCACCTTAATGCCATTATATTTATTGATAATATTATTTTCATTTATCAATAATAAAAGATAAAGAGCACTAATGATGTCACTGCACTGAATAAGTGATCGAATTTGATGTGGTACAGCTAAGTGTAATTGTGAGTGAAATGTCAGTCTTACCTGCACACAGACTGAAAGTTTAATCCAGGTTCCATAATTAAGAGATTGATAATATAAAAGTAGTCTTCAGTGGCACAATATGATGTCTATCAAATACATTTTTTAACTGTCTTAGATGTCTAACATACTTGCATAGGTTTACATTCTCGCCAAATATTTTGAACACATGAATAAAGTGCAAGGCACTCCTGGTGATCTTTGGGTCTCACTTGCTTAACTTGTGGCCCACCTATACCCATGCCCAAGTGTATAAATCCTGTTCTAATCTTCAAAAGAAAAAAATCTGTGAATTATCCTTTTTTTTTTCCTATTTTATCATTATTATGTATAATAATGGACAGCATGGTGGTGTAGTCATTAGTACTGTTAATACTCACAGCAAGAAGGGCTGGGTTTGAATTAGGGTTTTGGTTTCCTTCCACAATCCAAAGACATGGACATAGTGGGGTTAGATTAATTGGTGATTCTAAAATGCCCATAGGTGTGAATGTGAGTGTGAATGGTTGTCTTTCTCTCTGTGTTAGCCCTGCTGCAAGCTTGTGACATGTCCAAGGTGTACCCTGCCTCTCGCCCCATGAAAGCTGGGATAGGCTCCAGCCTATCTCTAGCAGCTTCATAGTCGTGAAAAAAATCCAAATAGGTGACTGAAAGCATGACCAAAAAAAAAAAAAACTAAACTAAACAAAAAAGAAAAACTTAAAGATATATAAATCATGCTGCTGCTTATATGAAGACTTAATGATATTAAGATTGCTAATGAAAAGAAAAAACAGTTTGTGAAACACACAATAAAAACTATAAATAACTAATGGTGAGTAGTACATTTGTGGTTTCAATTTTGAATCAGCCCCATTTTGCATCACCAGTCACATGGTAGTGTCAGAAAACAGTATTTTAATAATTTCTCATTGTGGTATTTTTATAAAATGATGGAAGTTTGAGCATTTGTTATTCCACTGAAGAAATTCTAGTGAAGATAAAAATTTGTATTTACAGTTCAGAAACTAAGACAGAAGGTCCCAATCAGGCAGAGATTTTAGACACAGCCCATGTAAACCAATGAACAACTGGTCCCCATGCTTGAATATCATATTATATGGGAGCTTAAAACATATTTTATCATCATGTATTAAATTTAGTGGACAAAAGCGTATGAAGAATTTCAGTTGGTGCAGCTTAAATCTCTTTAATCCATGTTTTTAATCCATGTCTAAACATCCTATAGTCATGTGCAAGTTCTCTTCACTAAGGAGCTTAGTGAAGAATTTGTTATAGTGGGCCTAAAAAAAAAATCATCTTGTTGTTCACTTGTCTATGACCATATCCAGGTGTGTTACAGTCACTTCAACTGAATAGCTCCATCTAATGGAAAATGTAAATACTACATGATCTGGTTAAATGTGCAATATTAACTAAATTGGTGGGGGTTCAGAATTAAGTTAAAAAAAATAAGTAAAAAAACAGTCCACAGTCATTCTTTGTTCTGATCTGACAAATACATAAGAATTTATCTATGGAAACAAGAACATGGCATGAGAAAAAACATCATTACTTTTATATAGTTTTTGAGATTATAGTTTTTTGCATGTCCCATGAATATAGCTGCATTTAATTTATCTGTGTTTGCTCAAGAATCTTGTTCTTCGACCTCAGTGCAGAAGATAACGCAGCAGGAAGTCCTTCCTGCCCACAGCAATCAGACTCTTTAATGCGAATCACTAACCAGAACACACAAAGAGTTGCACCTGACCGAATAATGAAATCTCATCCAATATAATACAGAAAATGTTAAATTATGATTCAGGTGTTGTTTTTGTCTTTATTTAAGTTCTGGTAGCTGTGAGGTTTTTTCATGTAGGATACTTTTGCTATGTGAATAAAATGACAGACACTTTAAAACATAAGTCTTACAATTTGCTAATTTGTTAATTGCAGAATTTTTTTTTGAGATTTTACTAACTTTTGATTGGATACACATGGCAAACAATGGTTTTCCATGTCAGTGTTAAACACTACCTGTCTGTTTTTGTGGTGTTATGACACTGTCAGACTACATTCTGGCATTAATGATAAGAATGTGCATTACATTTTGCAGTCATTATTATCATTAAAATGATTTGGACATCATGTCTGATGGGTTCTTGGTGAAAGGAGTTTAGTTGTTTGGGTTTGGGCCAGTTGTTGCTGAGAGGAGAGAAAATATGAATGGTGTTTAATAATGACTTGAATAATTTAGCCTTTGACACAGTCTCTAGTTTGTTCTTTGTGATTTTGGAAGTGAGACCCCTGACATCATATTTCTGAGTGAGAGAAATAATTGTAAAAAATAAAATTATGCCTAAGTGCCGTTCAAATTACGATTTGACATGAGGGAGTGGCTGATGTTTTACACCCCACGACGCGGTGGTTTTAAACCATCTCATCTAAATTTTTCTTAAGTACTTGCTGTTCTTCACTGAGTTTCCCTCCCTTTCCATTGCTCTGCAGCTCACAACATGAATAAGCAGAGCTAATGGGGTTAAAATTGTCTTAATAATTGATGCATTTGTCATGAGTCAAGTGTTCTTGAAACTTAGAGAGGAGTGACCTTTCAAGGAACAGTGGCAAACTTAGTTTACTATATTTACAGTGCACCAACTACTTGGTGTATTAGCATAAAGTCTAAAACATGATTTAGCTTGGCTGAGTGCCTCCAAACTGTTTGTCCTCTGACATGCATCAAGAGCTTTCACCTCTATAGAGTCCACTTTTAATACTATTAGATATAATGGTTGCTTTGACCTCCATTAACACCCACGAGCTGTCCAGTGACATGTTTAGGGTTAGGTTCAAGCCAAACTATATGAAACTTTTCACCTAAAAGGCATACCCAAATGGAAATCTTATTACAAATTACTGTAAGGCCAAAATCCTTGTACGACAGTTGATTTGAAAGGTAGCATTGTACAGTTTCTAAATTGATGCTTGTTTAGCATCTAGCTAAAATGCAACCCAACACTGCCTTTAAGTATTATCAGGTGGATGTTATGAGGTTGCTTTGGATGAGCAGTTCAGAGAGCAAGCACATTTGTGTACCTACTTAGTTAGAAAACCAGCAAAGCAGCTTGGAGGCCACACGCACCTCAGGGGCACACACAGATAGCCTGGCTGCTCCTAAATGTGCTAGCTTATTATATGATAGCACATCTTCTCTTCATCAACACGTCTGTTGTAGAAAGAGAGAGGTCTGAGATATTAGTCTAGGAAAGTGATAATGACTCAGTGAATCCCCCCTTCAGATGTTCACGCTGTCAGGAAACATGGAGCAGGAATCTGCAGTACAGTGGACAGGCCACAGTGCTTCCCAAGTACCACTGTATTAATCAACTCCAAATCAGGAGATGCTTATTGAAATGGCTGCGGGCCTGTTCTGCTTCGGCTCTCCCTGCACCACCATAATTGCGAGGAGTGTTGGTGATGGCAGTTGTAGGTTCTTCATCTCACAGTGTATGAAGGGAAGTATCAACAGTAAATCAACAGTAGCCTGCACTACTGGTTATACTGGTGTTTATATATATATATATATATATATATATATATATACCTTTTCACAAAGGGAGTGTCAAATTGTCCAAGTTTCGTTCACTGGAACTAAGGGGCCGAGACCAAGTTCTGAAACACAAGCCCACACCATAATCCTTCCTCCACCAAACTTTACAATTGGCACAATGCAGTCAAACAAGTACTGTTACCCTGGAAACTACTAAAGCCAGACTTGTTGATTAGATTGCCAGACAAAGAAGCATGATTTGTCATTCCAGAGAACATGTCTCCACTGCTCTCGAGTCCAGTGGTGGCATGCTTTAAACCACTGCATTTGATGCTTTGCATTGCACTTGGTGATGCAAGATTTGGATGCAGCTGTTTGGCCATGGAAACCCATTCCATGGAGCTGTCTACGGACTATTCTTGAGCTAATCTGAAGGCCACATGAAGTTTGGAAGTCTGTAGCAATTGACTCTGCAGAAAGTTGGTGACTTCTAGGCACTATGCTCCTCAGCATCCGCTGACCCCAATCTGTAATTTTACGTGGCCTACCACAGACTGGGTTGCTGTTATTCCCAATCACTTCCACTATGCTATACTACCACTAACAGTTACCTGTGGAATATGTAGAAATTTAACTCCTGGACTTGTTGCACAGGTGTCACCCAATCATGGTACCACACTGGAATTCCTGAGAGTGACACATTATTTCACAAATGTTTGCAGAAGCAGTCTGCATGCTTAAGTGCTTGGTTTGATATTCCTGTGGCCATGGAAGTGATTGGAACACCTGTTTGGATTGTGAGTGAATACTTTTGCCAATATAGTGTATGTTCCCACAAATGAGGCTTCGATATTGTGAAGAGACATACTAAAGCAAAGCGTGACCAGCTGAGTGCAAGCTTGCCACAGAATAAAATACAACAATACCAGAACCATAATTGTCCCTTTTCTTCTGCAAATT
>VUQJ01035544.1:3064-13746 GCA_015108635.1 Andinoacara biseriatus
CCGGGCAGGCCCCCCCCCCCCCCCCCCCCCACACACACACACACACACAACCGCACTGCATCACATTAACTCATTGCTCCATTCATGAAAAGGCGCTAAGATTTTGTGCGTTTGTCTACCTCAGCTTGTATGGATGGGCACACTGCAAAAAAAATCCCTAAGGTATATAACATACATGGCTTTGTACATATGTCTCCATTTTTTTCTGTTTGTGTATCTGTGTATGATCTTGAAACACTCTTGGAACTGTGCACATCCCCAATAGCTTGACTTGCCATGAATATTTTTAAATGTGTCAACCCAAATGTATTTCCCTTTTGTAACCGGGCACATGTGTGCTCACTCATCCACTTCCATCCTTGAAGTGTAGGCTCAATGTCCCAGTGGAGAAACATGAATGGGACTTATTATGGTCTCTTGGAGCTCAAAGTGTGTTCTTCACCGTCCAGCAAAGCCGCATTTTTAATGCTGATTTTTATTGTTCAGTTCGCTGGTGTGGCAGACCTTCCTTTTCATTTTTTTGACAACTTTTTGAATTACAAATGTTATGCATAAGGCTATTCTGTGAGGAGTCCTAACACTGGGGACTCTAAGAGTTGGGGCCAAAAGTCAAATCCTTCACATCAAAGTCAGCTAGTTTCTTTAAAATACATTAAATTCAGAACAGAATGGCTGAGATGCAACCTGCCAAAATAAATAAATAAGTAAAAACTCTGCACAGGAACCTGTTCAGGCTCTGCACAGCTTTATCACACAACACGGCTACTTCATGTCTTTAATCTCTTTGCAGCTCTTAAAGTGGAGGGCTGTAAGAAATCAGGAGATCATATATAACAAAATTCTCCAAATCAAAGAACTAACCGGAAATACGCTAAACACAGAAGTCAGACATTTCTATCCCCGCTCTCTGTTTGCCTCAAACCATGACTTCTGTCATCACCTTTCTGGGAAATATCCCAGTTGTCCCTTGGCTTTAGATTGCTTATGAATTCAGGAGGATCAATATTTCTCTCACTGTCAGGCTAACCTATTAATAAGATATACACTTAAAACAAATCAGATATTGGTATTAGGTAATTGAGTGGGCTGGATGTTGTTTAGAGGTCTCATCTTTCAGCCTTTTGTGAAAATAATAAATTTCAATTTTGTTGTGAAAAACATTTCATTTGTGGTGCTGATTAAAATTGCAAGTAATGCAATTTTGAGTCTATATTTGTAAGCTGTCCTGTATTTTTAAGTGGTGGTCGGGGATGTTTTTGATAGAAACAAAACACTTGAACTTAAAATAGTGGTTTAGTAAACACACTCAGGGTCTATAAAGAACAACTCTGTAGATTTCTTTCCCTTTTTAGATACTATTTTAATTTTATTTTGAAATTTATCTGATGTCGTTCAGAACACAGCTACCATCCAACCACATGAAGAGGATCATTGGCCATCATCAAGTTTGCGATTGTAATGACTTTGATTTGGACTTTCACTGTCTCCGCTCTAATTCACCCCAAAGGTTGAGGTCAGGACTTCTTCCACTCAGTCATTCATGTCTTCATAGACCTTGCTTTGTGCTGCTGGTGTGCAGCCATGTTGGAACTTGAGCACAGGTATCATCCTATCACAGCACCATTAATTAGCCATTTGTTTATCTCTGGTGAATAAAGTCACTGAGGCTCATATGCGCCCCATTAAGATCTACTGACACCTGTAAGTATGTTTTCTAGAACTTAAACCTAAAGAGTTTAGCACCAGGAGGCTGAGGGGGCTCACCGGCTGGATTCTATTGATATCAGTGCCCCTTACTGGCAAACTGCCACACTGTCAAGCTCCAAAAAAGATACGTGGTGGGAAGAAATCAAATCAAATACTAACTTTGAGATGGGAAATTCTGTCTTATTTTCAAAGATCAAATGCTTGCACTTTTATTTATTTCTTTTTTTTAAATCTTTCAGCTTGAAAGGTTACCGTGACATATTTGGTGACAAATATGAGAAACCAAGTAAAGACAACAAATACTCTGCTGGAAGTAGACTGCATTTTAGAGAGAGTGTCTCTATTAGTGGCTGATATATAGTCTGCCCTTCAGTTGTGACCTGAAAGGCAACGAGAGAGAGGACATTTCACGGGATCACGTTCTTTCAGAGAGGGGGCATATAAATATAAATTGCATCCATCTAGTAGGTGGTTAAAGTACACTGGAATTGGAAAATTTGCAGCAGCTTCACTTTATAACATACAGCTAAGCAAAGAGACAAGGCAACAGACAATAGAAGAGAGCTCAGATGAGTCTATCAGGAGCCAAAAGCATCACAGATGAGTCAGTTACACCTGCTGACCGTGTTCTTCACCAGCTATTGTTGCTTTTAATATTTCTGAGTGCTAGTTGCATGTCAGTTAGAAAGAGTCCTCCTCTCTCTTTTTTTTAATCTTTTTATCATAGTTTCAGTCAGTATTTTTCCCCACACAGTTCTGTTCTGCTTCTGTGCTCAGACACCCATAAACCACAGTCAATTATTCTGGTGCAGATCTCCTCTGAGACATGTGCAGAATGGGGAAAGTAAATTGATATTTGCTGACAATTGGTATTTTCTCATTTGTGGAGTCTTTCAGCAGCAGAGAGAGACTAAGGTCGGGTTGAAGCAAAACAAGATGAGATGCCAGGGCACCACGGGTTAATCAGCTCCCTGCCGAAAGGCTGCTGCCTCCTCTCTGTCCGTCAAAGTCTGCCCTCTCTGCAAACTGAGCTCATCCTGAGGAGCAAATAGCCAAAACAATCTGGGAGTCCTAAGAGCAAAGGAAACAGTGACAATGTAATACTCCCTGCTGCAAGAAAACTTTATTAGAAGGGATAGAAACACAAAAGAAATGGCTGTAGACTGGAAAAGGTGGCAGTCTGAAAAACAATATTAGGTTTTAGGATACATAAACTAATCATAATCAGTTTAGCACAAGCTGGTGTGAAATTTAGAAACTGAATGATGACAATCACATTCTAATTTTTCCAAGTGTGTATTTTTTAACATTACTGTGTATATGTGAGCTACACACGTTGCTGCCAGCCAAAACTGATGAAAATCGCTGCTCATCTTTATGTTGCTGACAATCTAAAATTGATATCTTGATATGGTTACTGAAGCTAAAGATAAACTGGTAAAATGGAGCAACCTGACAGGCTGCAAAGTTAGATAATGTTTGACTCAACAAACCTTTAGATTCTTTTTTTATATTTAAAGAGTATGACTGTAATTGGTTTAGCTAACAAAGTGTAAACTGTCCCCATTAACTTCAGTGGTTAGTGCAGGCGATAAGCTGCAGTGAGAAAGTACAGTGAGGAAAATAAGTATTTGATAAACTGCCGATTTTGCACGTTTTCACACCTACAAAGAATGGAGAGGTCTGTCATTTTAATCGTAGGTACAGAATCTAAAAAAGGATTTAGAAAATCACATTGTACGATTTAATTTGTATATTATTGCATGAAATAAGTATTTGATACAATGGAAAAACAGAACTTAATATTTGATACAGAAACCTTTGTTTGCAGTTACAGAGGTCAGATGTTTCCTGTAGTTCTTGACTAAGTTTGCACACACAGCAGCAGGATTTTGTCCCACACCTCCATACAGATCTTCTCCAGATCTTTCAGGTTTCAGGGCTGTTGTTGGGTAACATTGAATTTCAGCTCCCTCCAAAGATTTTCTACTGGGTTCAGGTCTGGCTAGGCCACTCCGAGACCTTGAAATGATTCTTATGAAGCCACTCCTTACTTGCCCTGGTCAGTCGTCCTGTCCCCTTTGCAGAAAAGCACCCCAAAGTATGATGTTTCCACCCCCATGCTTCACAGTGGGGACAGTGTTCCCACTGTTGTACTCATCCTTCTTCTTCCTACAAACACAGAGAGTGGAGTTGATACCAAAAAGCTCTATT
This sequence comes from Andinoacara biseriatus, assembly GCA_015108635.1. Taxonomy (NCBI): domain Eukaryota; kingdom Metazoa; phylum Chordata; class Actinopteri; order Cichliformes; family Cichlidae; genus Andinoacara; species Andinoacara biseriatus. The sequence continues at coordinate 6,986 of VUQJ01035544.1, forward strand.
TTGGTCTCATCTGACCACATGACCTTCTCCCATGTCTCCTCTGGATCACCCAGATGGTCATTGGTGAGCTTCAAACGCGCCTGGACATGTGTTGGTGTGAGCAGGATTTTAATCCATGACGGCACAGTGTGTTACTAAAGGTCATCTTTGAGACTTTGGTCCCAGCTCTCTTCAGGTCATTGATCAGGTCCCCCCGTGTAGTTCTGGGCTGATTCCTGACCTTTCTCAGAATCATTCCTACCCCATGGTGAGATCTTACATAGAGCCCCAGACCGAGGAAGATTGACAGTCATCTTGTGTTTCTTCCATTTTCTAATAATAACAGTTGTTGCCTTCTCACCAAGCTGCTAGCCTATTGTCCTGTAGCCCATCCCAGCCTTGTGCAGGGCTACAATTTTGTCCCTGGTGTTCTTGGACAGCTCTTTGGTCTTGGGCATGCTGGAGAGGTTGGAGTGGGATTGATTGATTGTGTGTACAGGTGTCTTTTATACAGGTAACAAGTTTAAACAGCATTTAATACACGTAATTAGTGCAGAATAGGAGGGCTTCATAAAGAAAAACTAACAGGTCTGTGGGAGCCAGAATTCATGCTGGTTGGTAGGTGATCAAATACTTATTTCATGCAATAAAATGCAAATTAATTATTTAAAAATCATAGAATGTGATTTTTTTAGATTTTTTTTAATTTTTAGATTCTGTGTACCTACGATTAAAAATTACAGATTTTCCCCACAGTAGGTTAAAAACATCAGCTGGTACTGGTGACTGTCCAGAATATTGATCCAATGTTGAATACCTAAATGTAAAATAAAACTTCTGGAAAAGCTGACGTACCTGAGCATGCTAACATTTTTATCAGTGCTTAAAAGAAAATTATTTTACAGAATAAATTATACTCTCAAAAGCCTACCAGATTAATGTTGACCTCAATTCTTTATTTTATTTGTTGCACAATATCCCTGGCCCATTCATGCTGACCTCAAGAAAACTTTGTTTCAAATTTAAACTGATATAATGTTATTCTAATAGAAAACTTTAAATAACAATCTATCACAATCCATCTCATTTCACCACCTAAACAATTGAGAATAAATACATTTTGGACCACCGAGCTGACAGGAACAGCAAAGTCTAAAATAGTTTAAATTCATCATTATTGGCTATCAACATTCTCTGTTAAGCTGGGCTTTCTGCTCCAGGCTCTGCGTCCTCGCACAAAGTAAAAGGGGACGTTTCACACTTCATATGACTATTCCTATGCATAACCGTAAAATACAGCACCGTTCCAGGGAGTTAAAGAGGAAAAATGGGTTTAATGTGCAAAGTTGTAAAATAAACATTTCAATTCAAATTCATACATTGAAACATTAAATCTTACTGTCCCATAACCAAGGAAATGTGGCGATCACTTCAGTTTGTTACCGCATCAGAGAGAAATTAATTATATTGCTTGAACAGGTATTCTTGGTGTGTTCTTTGTTCTAGTAGCTGCAATTCCCGCAGTGTAAAAGAGACCGAGCAGCAGATTAGGATCAAGTATAAAAACATAGAATCACCAGATGAATACATCTAAATTACAGAGCCAATGTCATGCACAGTTTGTACTGCTATAACTTACAGCTGGGCATCATTCAGTGGTGTTAGCAAGGCGAGGCTTAAGTATCTGTGCATAAAAATTATAAATGCAGGAGGGTAAAGCTGAGTTTTGTCATAGTTAACCAGAACAAGACTCAAAACCAGATGGTAGCAGTTTACATTTCTTTATTACAAGGAAACAAAAGACGAGGGACTCAATCAAAGGCAGGTGGGATAGATTGAGATAAATGCATACTCTACTGGAGCTGGTCAGAGGTTTTCTGTCATAGCGGACAACGCGGATTATTCAAGGTCCAGGTGAGCATGAGAGATCAATTCTGTAGGTCACTGAACTGAAGACTCGAGTTTTTACTCGTTTTTTTTTCTGCAGTTGTCATTCACTGGGGATTTCACTGGGAAAAAAAAACAAGAAAGCAGATTTACTAACTAAACACTAATCTCACACCCTACAGAAGAGCTGATGATCTGCAGCCACTGGAGGACACAGCTCCAGGTAGCGTTCCGAGAGGAAGCACTCTTAGGTCAGTTCAGTGGTTGCACAATAATAAACATAAGGATGACATGACAGTGCAGCTTTGGTCAACTTTATAAACACCTCAGCATCAACCTCAGTTAATTAAGGGCATTCTAACGGACCCAAACATACCTGAGATGTGGACACTCAGTCTCTCTAACTAATAAAATGAAATGCTTTGGCTTCTACATTTGGAACCTCGGCCTTTAGTGAGGCTTTTCTTCTGTCTTTAGGATCCTTGTTGTGACTAAGAAAAAAGCAATAACACTGAGAGGCAGAAAGGACCAGTTATGCTATACATATTCCTTGAGCACTTGCTTGCAGTAATGGAACATGTTATTCTACTAAATTTAGTAATCACATTACCATTAAAGTTATGCCTTCACTTGTGTTACAGAGGTTCTTCAGTTATTTGCAGGATTGGCAAATAGAAAGAAAAAAAACATCAAACATGTCTTTTTTCTTAATGTGTAATTACGCTACAGAGAAAACAGGAGAAGGAACATCGTTGAACAGTCTACAACTTTTGAGGAGTGGCGATATCGACATTATATTTCTTTTTATTGCATGGAAGGACAAGATGGTAAAGTGCAAATTGGTTCCAGGAAAGAAATAACCATATTATACTCCTAACACAACCCCAGCTCTTTGCAAAGATTTGCACAGATAGCATGCAAAGACAAAACCAGTAAACAACCCAGAGTGTTAAAGCTGAGTGTCTGCCAACCCCAGACAGACACCCAGACCCTGAATTTCAACAGGAAAAAAAAGCCTTGATGAGCATTTTGGTTTGTAGCATTGTAGCTTCCATTTCCATTCGTAAATGTTTCTACAACAGAAACATTTTTAGACAAGAGACAAGGAGTACTAAGGGATCATTCACAATTATCAACATTTTCCAAAGCGTACAAGCCAGGGGGAAGGGATTAACACCCACCAATTTCAAATATTAGAAAATATTGGTCAGAACTACGTATTTTAAGCACTACTGTCTGACCACCAATGTCCGAGGCATCGAGTCTCGTTCACTTGTACACCAGTACATGCTTAGAACATCTGGAAGAAAAGAATGTGCACATCCTTTTTCTGGACTTTAGCTCTGCGTTCAATACCATCATCCCTCAACACCTGATATACAAACTGTCTTCTCTTGGCTGCAGCACCCACCTATGTAACTGGCTGTTGGATTTCTTTACAAACAGACCTCAGTCGGTGAGTGTGGGTGACACTGTCTCAAAATTCATTTTTCTGAGCACTGACTGCCCCCAGGGCTGTGTCCTGAGCCCACTGCTGTTCATCCTGTTGACCCGTGACTGCTGTGCTAGGTTTGCTAACAATCACATTGAGAAGTTTGTGGACGACACAACAGTTGTGGGTCTAATCCAAAATGACAACGACCTGAATTACAGGGATGAGGTGAACCCTTTGGTCAAATGGTGTGAGATCAATAACTTGGCCCTGAATGCTGAGAAAACTAAAGAGCTTATCATTGATTTTAGGAGGAGCAAACCCATCCACACACCACTCATTATCAGTGATACAGCAGTGGAGATTGTCATCAAAATGAAGTTTCTGGGGGTACAGTTAACAAACACTCTGACCTGGACTACTCACATTGAAGCTCTGGTTAAAAGAGCCCAGCAGCGCATGCTCTTTCTGAGACGGATGAAAAGAACACACCTTCTCTCTCTGATTCTCACCATCTTCTACAGGGGTGCAATAGCTGTCCAGTGGCATCTCAGTCTGAGCAGGAGCCTGCAATGCCTTTGATTGGAGGCATTTACAGAGGGTGGTGAGGACAGCAGAGTGAATAATAGGAATCTCACTCACACCCATTCAGGTCACGGCAATGAGTCACTGTCTGAACAGAGCTCAGAACATCTACAAAGACCCCCCCACTCTTACAACGGACTGTTTTCATTACTAGCCTCTGGAAAGAGTCTTAGATGCAGAAATTGTGAATGACCCCTAAGGCCCCGTTTATGCGACACCATTTCAAAATGAAGACGGTTTTGATTCGATGTGTTTCGGCCTGCCGTTTACACGAGAAAGGTGTCGTTTCAGAAACGCACCGGCCTCCATTCTCATGTAAAAGCTTGAAGCCGGTGCGTTTTGGAAATGGGGCTCCACGCACGTGTACACTATGGTTGCAACCACCACAGTTTTTCGCGTATGCGCTAATAGATAAACAACACTTGTTAGGGTTAGCATTAATGAGTGCTTCAGTGCTTCAAGTAGTGCGATTCAGTCCATCTTTTATTGTGTTTTGCAATTTTATTATTGAGTATTTGTCTGCAGCAGCAATCCAAACTCGTCATCAGTCAACAAAGCCTCTCACACTGGCTATTTTGTAAATAATGAACAAATCTTTGCAACGCATCCTACTAAGTCCCTCCCTGTTGTGTAAACAAGCATTGCAAAAAAACACTGCCATCTTGTGGCCTTGCAATGGGAACTACATCGTTTTCATCCTTTCATCGTTTTCGTGTAAACGTAGAGCGTTTTTGAAATGTCTCCGTGCAGACGAGAGGCTGAAACGCATCAAAATGATGCAGTTTCCAGGGGAAACAGGGCCTAAGTTATCAGTTAGCTCCAGCATGATTAGTAAGCAGCATTGGTGCACCTTATACTTCATTCTGCACAATAGTGTTATAAACTTTGTTAAGCCACACTGTCAAGACATTTTTAGTGTAAAAACCAGATAACAAAATACAACTTCCCATTTGAAGAGCATTAGGTGATGAAGATGAGGATGATCAGCCTCATTTTTAGCTGTCAATAGGTCAGGAAGCTGTTTGTTGTGGCTCGTAACCTCCATCGTGGCTGTTCGGCCTTGGAATTTCTGTATTAGGTAAGAATTTTTATAACCGCACTATGCATCCATTAGCCTCAGAAGAACAGACTCCTCAACACTTTGAAACATCTGCTGCAGGCCCCTGAGGAACAGGAACATTATAGATTATGTTTACTTATTTTGTTATTATTTTCTCCCTCTCTAACACATATTATATCTTCTTTTTTTTTAATTTGAGTGAATGAAATGGCTCAAAGTTCAATTTAAATCAAGAGTTTACTGTATATGTGAGTATGAATGGTTGTCTGTGTCTCTGTGTTGGCCCTGCGACGGGCTGGCGACCTGTACGGGGTGTACCCTGCCTCTCGTCCTGTCAGCTAGAGTAGGCTCCAGCCCCCCCACAACCCTGAAAAGTATAAGTGGAAGTGAATGGATGAATGTAGTTTACTGTATATTAGCTATCATTCTACTCCATCCAAAACCCAGCACTATAACTTGTGAGTGGTGGTTGAGACGATGACTCATAAGCTTTTGCAGCATCTTTTTTTTTTCTTCTGCAGACAGGATGACTATTTTTGCTCAAGTTTCCCACAACTGTCCTATGTTGACTCAGTTCTCTCAAAAAGCTGAAAAATCTCCCAAAGTTTGCCAGAGCCTTTCACCATATTTTTTCATCCAAGCACACCCACATGCTGTGCCTCTGAGACTAACTTTGGCTGCGAAAAACACACAGTAAATACTGAGTTCAGGGCAGTCTCTTATAGACCGTCTGAGGGAGCAAGGTGAGGAGTGATAGGCGGTTAGGTAGGTGATTTTCCAGAGAGGACGTTTTTTACCGCATGCTGGCAGAGAGAACATGCAGCTAAGTAGTAGGAATGATACAAGAGCTTTCTACCACTTCAAGTGCTTTAACAATCTGTCAGAGAGTGCGTGGATGAGCCAGTCCTTAAAATACTGCAGCTTAGTGAGTAGCAGAAAGTTTTGGGGTCATTACTCAAAAGTAATGCGTTACACCTTACTTCTACTGCATTACATCTAAGAAAAGTATATTGTATATTGTATGTAATTACAAGGAGAAAGTAATTTTTTACATTACGTTTGTGTTACCCCGGAAAATAACCTGAAATTCGCTGCCATGTAATTATCATTTAACTGTATAAACCTGAACACTGAAACAAATCCCTATCCTAAAGTGGATACACATATGATCTACTTTAGAAACATGCACAGGTAAAAATGGAGTATACAAGCTTGACTGATCCTCACTGCCTTTGTTACCTACTGACGATCAGGCTCTGGCTGCACAGAGCCTCAGGATCAGGCTCAGCTGGGGTCAACATACACTCGGCTATAACATAACTAGGTTCTTCACAAACTCTCTGTTAATGTGCTGTCTGTGCAGATGCTTGCAGTTGTGTCAACAGTATAATACATTTGCTAGTGTCCTGGGCGCAGTTTGCACTTTACCATTATGCACTTGTTCTTGTGTGCAATAAAAATAAAAGTAATGCCCATATAACCACATCTCTGCCATTTTCCTCCTTCTGTACGCAAACCAAAATCAGCTGATTTCAGTTCAGACTTCTGAGATGAATCTTTATAGTACCTATTGTAATTGACGTAATGTAAGTGGTCAATGTTGTTGCCAGCCTTTATGGTTGTCCTGGTGCATTCTGTTTTAATTACCTTGTATTGGTGTCCCAGTGTTTTATGTGGTGCCAGCTAATAGAAATAAATAAGTTATATAGTACCAAATCAAACCAAACAGTCGCCTTAAGGCGCTTTATATTCTAAGGTAAAGACCCTACAATTATCTACAGAGAAAATTGGCAGTCAGCGTATACAGGCAGGAGCCAC
>VUQJ01035555.1:0-12727 GCA_015108635.1 Andinoacara biseriatus
TTGGCGATACAGTTTTTACTCTTGTTTTATCCCAACCCAGATCACGTTGTCTCTTTCCTCCGCGTTTTTGCTTCTTTGGTGAAGAGAAACCCTTCTCAAATAATAACACACAGGTACGATCAGTCATATCTTAACCCGGCCACTGTAGTCAAGATGGCGGCTTCCACAAACCGGTGCCCACTCCTCTAATTAATTCTAAGTTTATGAGAATGCATCAATTTATGAGAATGTAATTACACACTAATCTATGTAGATATACAGAAAATGTTGTGTTTTGTGTTTAGTGCTCATCAAACTCTTAAGTTATTACTAGGAGCATACCTCCTTCATCAAAGTGGACTGTTCATCTGCGGTTTCAGACAAAAGATCTGAAGCAGAGTTCAGTGTTTCATTATAGGCCTTATTTAATCCAACCTGCATTAGTAAAGACAGAAAAAAATTAGACACATAACCTGAGTACAATTATTATTGAGCTGTTTATTTTAGCCTATTTTCCGTACCAGTTCTGGATAGCTCTGGTTTAGGGCGGCCAACAGTTCATGCTGAGACCCCACACTCTTCTCCAGAAGTGAAATTTCTGTGGCACAGTGTGTCCTCAGCTGTTCCATTGCACTGAAAGCCTGATGACAGACAACCAGACACACATTTAACAGCCCAGGAATGAAGAATCCTTGTAAACACACAACTAACATAACTCTGGGAGAGATTTTTAACATCTGGTGGTAAGCTTGAGCAGAGGGGTGTACATAGCGAGCTATGTTGAGCTTAAAGCCAGATTTATTTATTTATTTATTTTTAGCATCACAAAGGTGGCTCTCTTTTCACCTAGCTAGATCACCATGGTAACTCTCATTGACCACATTTTCACTGATTCACTTCAAGCACTACCTTCTGCTTAAAGGAGATTGGTAACTTGTTAAGCCATAACTTAAACACCATCAAGTGAAGCCCAGCTGTAAAGTTACACAAGCATTCAGTTGGTGACAGAAAATGTTGTTATGCACGGTCCTAATCTACTTCTAAGGCTCTCTGACACTGCTGGAATTAAAAGTACTAGAAGATAGATCAGCAAATTGAATTTGGAGCAGGTAGTGCTCATCTGATTTATGCAGAATAGCAATCAAATGACATGTAAAGCAAGCACACACAGAGCCTGGAGCAGGAATCCTGGGTTAACAAAGAAAGTTGATAACAGCATTATCTTTGACTGGGGTTTTATGTTTGGTCAAGCCATCTAACAAAAAAAATTCCTGGCTGTGTTGAACTCACTTTGCAGTATACCCCTCTGATCAGGAAAGCTGTTCCACTACACATGCAGTGAATGACCAAGTCACCACAAAACTACTTACTGTATTCTTGGCTGCGAAAGCTTCCTCCATCTGAGTCCTCATGTCACTTCTCTGATGAAGAGCTTCTTTGACCTTCTGCATCATCCTGATCTGTATGTCCTTTGATTTCTCAACTAGAGACTTCATGTGCCCATACTAAACAACAGGAGAAGAATACATCTCAACTCAGTTACAGCACATAAAAATGTTACACTAATAACTGTTAAGACATAAATACCTGATGAATAATTACAGAAACAGACATGCTGTTTAAGTTATGCAAAGCTGACAGGTTAACATGATGTACATACATGTGAAACGAGGTTTTGATGGTCCTCTTTAACTAATTCTCCTAATTCATTCACGTTAGTCAGAGCAGTGTCCGTGTCACTTCTCAAAGACGTCTGTTGGGACAAATACACACATTTCACTCTCATTAAAAGAAAAATATTTACTGTCTCAATACACTTGGAAAAATGTAAGTCATTAAAAACAATTCCTCGCGTGCAGTTGCACAAAGCCCTTAATACACAATAAGAAGTGCTTTAGCATTTTTGTTTAATCTGATTTTAAACAATATGAGCTGTCTGTTGGTTGTGCCTTACCATGTTGACCCTCATGTCTTGCAGACACTGGATGAGGCCTTGTAGAGAACTTCCATCAAACTCCAACTCCCCAATCCTGCTCAAAGCCTCCATATACAGGTCTCTATACATTGTGGTCTAGATATAAAATATAAACAAATGACTACTAAAACTACAATTCTTGTTACATATCAAGTGTTGCAATAATAGATGATCACACTAAACGTGGCCAAAGTTTCAAATGTTGGGGTCAGAGCTTGTTCTTGCAATCCCTGTGAGCCAAAAGCGCACACAGAGTTCAAACAGACTAAGGAATATGTTGAACTGTGAATTATGGAAAGCTACTCTATTAGTCTAAAATTTTAAATATGGCGTTGAAAATTAGCTTGACAGGTGTCATTTAAAAAAAGCAGACTTCACCAGTTGGGTGTAATCGTCCTTACCTGACTGAGTTCTGTGTGGTCTGTCTGCACTTGTTTCTCTCGGAGGTCTGAAGGAGCAGCGCCAGCAGGTGGACATCCTTGTGCTCTCGCTGCAGCCAACTGTTGCACCAGGGCCTCAACCATGATCATGCTAGACCTTAGCCTCTGTTCCAGCTCCTGTCTGGGGAGACACTCCAGGCTGCCAGGAGGTAAACTGCAACAACATCAATGAAACAATAGTGGGAGGCAAACAAAGAAAATAATAAAATTTAGAATTTGTGTTATCCAACTGTTAAATAAATTACCAATTCACAGAGAGCACTCACTTCCACAGGAGAGGGTCAGTCACAGTGCAGGAATCAGCCACAGAGAATTCTCTCTTCCTCTCAAACAGGCCGGAAGTATTGAGGCTGTGGTCAACCAGTTTCACAGGACTACTGCCCACACAGACACTGTGGGACTCAACAGGAGTATGTCTGACTGAAGGGGCAGGAGGTGGAGTAGAAGCAGGGACAACAGTGGGGCCCATCTTTCCAGATGCCAACATGAGGAACTCTGCCATCTGCCGAAGTTGCTGCTGAAGCGGACCATCAGAACTCAATGGAAAATTCAGCACCGGTTTCTCAACTTCAGTCTGAGGCTCTTCACAGACTTTCTGTCCCAAATCCTTAACTGGCTCCTTTTGTGGGCTCGGTCCGGGCTTGTGAACTAGTGCTGTGGAGTTTAACAGAGGACGAGGCATAGGGCTTTCCAAATGCTCCGCCCATAACCCAGAGGGGTCGACGTTAAGTGGAGCCAAAGATGTTTTCTCAACCTCAAAAACAGACTCATCGCCAGCAAACTTGTCTTGAGCTGGATCCCCACAAGCCTTTAAACAAGACAGAGAAGCTCTCCTGACAACTGGACTAAATATTCTGAACTGCAAAGCTGAGGCAACTGAGGGACATGCAGAGAGGGCTTTCAGTACATCAGTAAGATTCTCTGCAGGAGATTTTTCTGCAGAGTTACAAAGAGCAGCATTTCCAGATGAGCCAATGGCACTGTCTTGTTCTTCACTGGTTTCAGAGGGTTCCCTGGTGGAGTTCACTTGAGAGACATGTTCCACTTGCTGCTGTTGCATTTCCACAGCTGAAGAATTCTCTGCTGAACATGAAAGTTGGCTGCACTCAGAAATCTGAAAATTCTGAACCATCAGAGGCAATGCACTGTCCTCAGGATTTACTGCACACTTTGGTGTTTCTTTACAGTTACCCTTTTCAGTATCCAAAGCTTTTAAAGATTCTTTAGCCACTGAAGATCTGCTAATAGCTTCTGGGTCAGCACCTACCACGCTTTTGTCATTTTCCAAGAGGCTGTTAACTTGCTCAAAGTCATCATGGCAGTGATCATCCATAATGGAAGTGAAAGCACCATTTTCACTGAGGGGACAGATTACCATCTGGTTGTCAGGCAGAAGGGATGTCATCTTCTTTAACAACTGGGCCTCATCTAATTTTTCATCTTCAGCTGCAATAAAACAGTCAACTGCAACACCTTCTTGGCTGTCAGCCTGGCTATCAGATACCACCAGGCTTATCTGTTTGACTCCTACATCATCATCGTGTGCCGATGCTTCCTGGGCACACAAAAGGCTGCCACATGGAGAATGATTCTGAACATTACAGTAAGGGTGATCAAAATGATTGTCATTTTGTAAATCATAGTCACCAGCTAGTTCACTTGAATCTATGACAAAATCCTGTGAGTCACTGTCGGTAAAAGCGTGGTTAGCTGATAGACGAACAGATTCTTCTTTAAGGTTGGTGTCCTCTGAAATTTCAATCTCTCCTCCAGTGCAGTTCAATAATTTAAAGGTTACATCGATCAGTCCGTTAGCAGGTTTTTCTGAACTTTCGATTGTCTCAGATAAGACATCAGAGACAACATCACTGTCATTGCTACAGTATGGATGATCAACATGTTTGTCTTGACATTGCTGGTCAAAGTCATCAAAACAGTTAGTTGAATTTACACTGCTGTCCTCTAAAGGCACACCGAGCTCTGCCTTAAGCAAAGGAATGGTTTCATCTTGTAATCTGGTAGCATCTGGAACTTCCACCTCACCTCCATTACAAAGAAAAGATTTCCAAGTAACAGTCGCTTCTCCAGTGCAGTCATTGTGAAAAGCTGCTGATTCCCGTGTGGATTGTTCGCTATCCAGATCGCAAGAAGCCCGTGTAGTGCTGTCATTTTTACAGGGATGTGGTACACTGACGTTAACAGTGTCAGGATCGTTCTTCTCAAGAATGGGGTAGGGATGCTCGATGTGTTCACAGCATGACTGCATTATCACACTGTGAGTGATGAGGGTATCTTCCATTTCAGTGTTACATGTAACCTGGTCTTTAGGCAAAATAATACTCTCTTCTGCATGCAATAAAGAGTCTAATATCTCAACTTCACCACCAGCACAAGTGAAGGATTTAAATGTTATATCTGAAAGTCCACAAGCAGGCTGTGTAGTTGTCTCAGTTGTTGGAGGATTGGTTTGTATCATTTTGGTGGATGGAGGAGAGTACAACTGTGGTGCTTGCTCACTAGGAGGAACATCACCCTATTAATGAGGATAATTAGTGGTTAAAAAACAGCAAAAACACCAAAAACAAATTGTATTTGGTATACATACCATTGTCATTTTTACAGCATCACTACAGAGTTGTGATTTTGATCTCAACCTCGACGATGGAGTTGACAAGTGTAGAATCTCATTGTCCAGACTTCTCAGAGGGGTACGCTCTCTGGACCGGCTGGACCGCTATCATAAACAAAAGTTGAATTATTCACTGTTAACCAACATGCTCAGGATAACACTTTACACTACGCATGAGTGAGCACAAAAGTCTTACCAAGCTTTCAGAACTGGAACTTGACCTTCTGGAGGACATTGCTCTGACGACCTCGGAAAACTACCTATACAAGTGAACAGGAAGGCAAAAGATTTCATATTGCATCCGTTTGATTTAAATACTGATTAATCTACTTGGCAGTAAACTTTTATAAAATAGTTAGATCGCCATACGAATGCTAAACCAGGTATCTAATTCTTTGATCACTTGCTGCTCATACTGGAGAATAATGTGATGTCAAGGTGAGTTACTTGAGACAAACCCGAGTTTACCTCCGATGCAAAAACGTTTCCACAGTTTTAACCATTCGTGGGACTTCAACAGTTTGAATAAGACAAATTAGGTGGACCTCTCAATATTTCTTTTGTGCAGAAAGTCTGTTAAGTTCAAATTAACCTCATCGTGCCTCCTTGGGTGGATGTTTTCTGCTTAAGGTGCAGAGAACAGGTTTCTTCTGGGACAGTAACAAGAAAAGCGATAACAGCAAAACACCCTGTTGTAGAGGTTAAATAGGGACCTGTTGTTTTAAGAAAGTAAATGTGAGCATGTTCTTGAACAACAACAAAAACTTCTGTCAAACTAGCTAAGAGAAGCTCACTTACTGACATGACGTTACGTACGGGTCTGGTTAACCAGAACAGGCAATTTAAGGCATTGATTTAATAACTTCAGAAATCCGTGCAAGAATTAAAATGCTCGAAATTACTGTCAATTCTCAAACAATGTTACCAGGAGCGATTTCTGCAAGGGCGTAAAGTACTGGCTAAGAGAGCGCTGCCAGTCGCTAGCTAGCGTAAGCTGCATTCGCTCGAATGAGATCTCGCACAGAGACACTTAATGAATACTTTAACCGTCTAAGGGAAACGATTAAATATTATTAAAAACAACACTTTACCTTCCAAAACGCTACCGGCTAACCTCAACCAGTTACAACAGAGACGAGAACAGAGTAAACAAAAATTGTGCTAAGCTGCCATCAACCGCGTTTGATTCAAAAACACAAATAGCAGCGCTACTATTGGTAGACTTCTCTTCTTCTGTGATTGAGACACACAACGCATGGTTGCGATGAGTACCTTCACTCACTGCTGCCTCCCTCAGGAATACAATGTCATTACTGTAGTACATTTTTCGTTGCTGACAGGAAATCTACACATTTTTGTTGGTTCTTAGTTACGCATAGTTTTGTTTGTTTTGTTTTGGGGGTTTTTTGTATGTCAGTCTTTCAATATAACGTCATGTCTGAAAATAAAAATAGTACATGTCTCTTCAATTATTTCCAGTGTCTTCTCATTTCTACATGGACAAATGAACCATAAACCACCCTTTTATTGGAAATATAGTGTAACAGTGTTTAGAGAGTGACACATATGCTACATAAGTCTGCAGGGTGACAGCTTTAGTTAACTTTCGTGTCTACCAAACCATCCATCCATCCAAACCATAATTAAGTTCTTTTCGGCCGCTCCCTTTAAGGGTCAACACACAAGGTTATCTGCCTCCATTTCACCCTCTCCCTAGCATCCTCTTCTGTCACATTAACTCTCTACATGTCCTCCTTCACTACATCCATGAATCTTCCATGTGGTCTTCCTCCTTTTCCTCCCACCTGGCGGCTCCATTTTCAACATCCTTTGCCAAATATATCCACTATCCCTCTTCTGCACATCTCCAAACAATCTCAGCCTTGCCTCTCTAACTTTGTCTCCCTAGTCAACTTTATATATTTTACAATTCAGACAATCTGACACACTATGAGTCCCATTAACAGCTGTATTTTGACATCATCTCAAAAATGGCTCTGATAGAGAGACGTTAAAAAAAACAGAATACAAGATGCATGCAGGCAATCAATATATTTTTTAAGTGAGCTGATGGATTTGTGTTTAACATTTTTAGTCAGAAATCAGAATGTTCTATGGTCCTGAGTCTTTTCATCCTGTCCTTGAGTTTTTAGACTTGAAGTTTTGTTTACTTAAATGTTCTGTGAGATTCTTATTTTGCTTAGCGTTCATTTTTTTCTCTTATATATTTTTCTTTTAGTATAGTTTTGTTCTCAGTTCTTGCTTTAGTTCTATTCCTCCCTCCTTCTTGTATCAAGTTTATTCATGTATTCATTTAGTTTTTGCCTTTTCTGACGTCTTTTGGGGGTTAATGGTTTTTTGCTTCCTTTTTTGCTTCCTTCGTATCATTTCCCTCCACACCATTTAAAGAGTTTGCAATGGGATTAAGAAAAGAAAATTAACTATTTTTGTGCAATTACTCACATTTTTTTGACAATTTGTAAACACAGAAAATTTTTTAAAAAGGCATTTCTGTTTTAACAATCTTTTAATTGTGCAATACAAATTTTAATATATCTCATAATTCTTCTGATTATAAGAAGGCCAGTGTGACTTACATCAGAAACAAAAATTTGCCAGCAAGGAATTTACATGGAAATATCAACACGAGTAGCAATTAACATGCAGTTTCTCCCACTGAGGCGACGTGGGGCTCTACAGGTTTTACCTGCAGCACCTCAGCAAAGCCTTGTCCAAACCAGCAGGTGATGTCAGCCGTGTCAAGGGTGAAGAAAAAGAGCCGGTCTCTGCAGCGAGTCCTCCTGTAGACGGACCGGGGGTCTGCTGACAGGACCCCTCTGATGGCAGCGACTGCCTCCTCTGTACTGTGCAGAAACTTAAACGTGGGTCTGTGGCTTTCAGATGGCCCTGTGTGGTACACAAGTTTGTTTTTCAGTCGCTCTGCTCCACTGTGAATGAAGGTTTTCACGTTAACTGATACAACAGCGCCCCCTTATGGAAGTAAACATCTCCCATGGTCTCCGTTATCTTACCTGATAAGAGTGTGGGAATGAATTCTGCCAGCTCCCTCTCAGCATGAGGGCTGAATCGCACATGCAGACTGGCAACAGGAGGCTCTCTGACCCAGCCTGCGATGGTAGTGTAGGCTTCTTCTCCGTAGCAGGGGTGGTCTGCTTCCAAGTTGGGTGGTTTAGTTTTAGGAAAGTCTGAAACTTGGTTCTTACTTTCAGAACTTGTTAAGAACATGTCATCTTGATTCACATAAGCTTTGACCTCCTCCAGCACATTACTAAGTTTTTTGGACGGGGAAAACTGAGCACTGACTTCAGATGAACTTTTTGAGTCAGCATCAGTTTTTTCTTCTGAGAGGAGATTCCCCACATCAGCGTTATCAGCTCTTTGATCTACTGTGTTTAACTGCACATCTGCGTCTGACTCTTCAGGGAGTTTAGAGAGGTTTGTCTCATTCAGTGAAACAGAAGTTGCACTCGGTTGGTCTGCGTCTGATTCATAGGGCTCTGAGTTCGTTCTCCTCCGAGTGTCGGGGGAGTCATACTCTGGGATATACGGTTTGATGTCCAGGACTGGAGTGCCGGCAATCATATCAATGTCTGACAGGTGTACAGTATCGCCTATAAAATAAAGAAATTGTTTTTCAAATTCCCTTTCAAAAGTCTGTTATTAGAATCCCTCTAAGATTAGATCTGACTGAATATATAATATTTATAAAACATTTATTTGCAGTGTATGGAAGCTTGTTTGTGTCACTCGAGGGGGGGGTAAAATTTGGGGTTATTTCAAAATTTCAACTTACTAACTCAAACTAAGTTGAAAATTTGAGATAATAACCCAAATTTTTGAAATAGGCATGGCAAAATAAAACAAATGTTTTTCCTGTGGCAGAAACAAGCTCCCATAGAAGTGTGGTCCAAGAATTAGATTTTAAACCATTTGACCAGATTTAGCTCTGCTGACAGCTTTTTTTTCCATTACACTGTTTCCCAAACACAGCTTCATGTAGCTGTTAAAAAACGATAGATGGGCATATGTTAACATCCAAAAATAATTAAAAGCAACTAAACATAAAACATTCACTTTAGAAAACCAGGACAGGGTTTAAAGTATGATTTAAAGGGCACGTATCATGTAAAATCCACTTTTTTAGCCTGTAAATACATTTTGTTGTGTACTTTCAGTGTCTAACAGTGCAGAAAATGTAAGTATATGCTGTTTGGGTGCTGCGTGGATATCTTTATATTCTTTTTGAGTCATAATTTTCAGCCTGTTCTGTTTTCTCTCTGAGTCATGACGTTTTCTCTGTTCTGGCGTCACAGAAACTGCTAAATAAGGTCATAGACATCCGGCCGCCATTTTCTTTCTTGCAGCAATTTGTAGTCCAGTTTAGTTATGCCAAAGTTGCACATAGGTAAGTCAAAATATTCGGTTTTTGCATGCGGTAACCCACACGATTGCTTACATCGCCCCCCAGCATCAGAGCCTCTTCAAAGTGCTAGAATTCATCACAGTTCAGAACGCAGGGACACTCTCCACACGCTAACCCGGGGTAGAGGCACTCTGGCCCAGCTAAATTTCATCATAGCGCTCCCCTGGCGCTCCTGCTGTGAATGGAAGGACACTCTCCACATGCTAACCCGGGGTAGAGGCACTCTGGCCCAGCTAAAATTCATCACAGCGCTCCCCTGGAGTTCCTCCAGTGAACACAGGGACACTCTGGGAAATGTACCTACCTCAGTGGGGAAAGGCCTCCATGTTTGTGCTCAGCACTTCAAGGATGAGTGCTACAGCAACCCCCGTCAGTAAAGAGGGATTTGCCAAAAAACTTTATCTGACTGAGGGGTTAGTTCGTCTCTCTACAGAAAGCACCACGGACACAGCAAAGCGATAAGCTCCAAATAACGCTAAAATGGCAACAAACTTTATTTTAGACAAATTTTGTGTGTTGATGTGACATCCTGGCCATTGTTTTGATAGTAGTATTGTGCCTTCTGTTAGCGCTGTGTGCTAGCTGTTAGCTCCTTGAGGGTATAACTACTGCATGTTTTGAATAACATTATTTGGCTTTGTGTTTGCCATTTTTGTCTTGGGATTCAATCACGTTCTTGACGCTAGCTAGCTAACTCCTCTGTCGAGGCTTTGTTTACTTGATTCATATTATGAATAAAAGCTTCTCTCCCAGTAGCTAATCATAGCGCTGCTATAAAACTACAATATTAGCCAAACGGGGCGGCGTTGAACGCTCCGCAACCTGGAGGGGGCGGGGCGCAAAAGATGGCACCAAAACCGCTTGTTCTGAGCCAGGTGTCAGAAAAGGGGTCAATGCGGGGGTCTGTGAAACTACAATAACAAAGAACTGTGACCAAAGCATTGAAGTTCTACTTTATATAGACCACAAGTGAATGATTTATATATGAAAAGGAAAGATTTAAAAGCATGATACATCTCCTTTAACAGCTGTGATAATTAAAGCAGTACAAGTAAATATTTAACCCACCAGCCTGTGATCCAGACAGGGTTTAAGTCACTTATCAGCGCAGGTCAGGAAATGTCAACTCCCGTAGAAAAATAAATCCAGGTCAGTATACACACATGGTCTTCAATGACACTGACCTTGTATTTTGTCAAGCTTTGCCAGCGTCAGACCCAACGCATTTGGTCGATGAGGACTGCGTGTCGAGTACACTCCGACCCTCTGACCATTTAGTCTAGGAGGCTTCACTTTGGCTTTGTAACTCAGCTGCCCATTTTTGTGAAAGACAAAAATGATCCTGTAGAGGCCAAACGACAAAGAAAGGTGGATGATGGGAAATAAGGAGTAGGTATAAAAGGTGCGTGTTTTGTTAAAATGAACAAAAAAAAAATCTTGCAAGTTGGATAATACTATATGGATAGTAACATGCTGTACACCGGCAAACACATGTAACCTACCAGACATGGGAGTATTGCTCCAGGCCCACTAGCACGTGTGCCGGGTTGTTAAAGACACTCTGCTGGATTCGAAGTTCTGCCCTTGAAGGGCCACATATAGTGGGCTGCCTGGGAGTCCCATTCTTTGCAGAAAAACAGGAACTAATGTAACCGATCGGGACTGTTTGGATATTCCCTGTAATGATAAGAATATTAGCGTCATGGGATGGGCACATGTTGTTTTGTTTTGGTGACATTTTAAAACCTGACAGCAAGACGACACTGAAATGATGTTGACTTTTCATCTGAATCGTCATTATGTTTGAGACTGAAACCTGACAGTGTGATGCTAATGACAGTGGAACGACACTGATTCATAGTTGCCCTGTTCTAATTGATCGATCATCTATTGATAGTTGATAGATGGTGTGACTCAGCAAATGGGCTGACTGGCAGTCTGGGAATTCTCCCTCTCCCAGGCGGTTCACAGCTACAATCCAAACCAGGTGGAGGCAGGACATCAATGTAAGACTGAATTCACAAACATGATTTTAAACTAATATTGATCAATTAATAATTTAGTAATAAATAAACTTGTGCTGTCTAATCGACACCATTACACCATTTTTCATGGCTGTAGATAAAGTGCAATATACTAAAGAATCATTTGTAATTTGCTGTTTGTGTGGTTCCATAGTGTAGAGGTTCACACATTGGAACGCAAAAATGATGAAGAATCAGTCAATGAAATAATACAGTCAGTTAAAACACTACTGCAGCCCTTTAGACATGATTTAAACTTCTTATTCTTCTTTAGGCGTCACCACTCTTTGATGCAATCGTTCTTAAAGAAGCCATCTATATCCACTGTGAACGACCATCACTTAACACCAACTGCCCCTCATTTACAATGCAGTACTAAACTCCCCTCCCAGGCGCCTCAACCCCCATTCACACCTTTCTTCATGTGACCTCAATAGGTTACTTGATAGCATGGGACAAAATCTCACGGGGGTTTCACTCAAAACCGCCGACTGAAAAGACCCACGCCTATTTTCCACACCTTGGCACATGTGAATATGCACATAAACAATAGCGGGTCAAGGAACACCTCCAGGGCACAACCCCCCACAATTCAACACGTTTTCAGTGAAATTTAGGTTTACAGTAGAAGGCTGCTTGCTTGCGATCTGGGAATTGATTACCCAAATAAATAAAACATAGAAAAACAGCGCAATTAATTGCACTTAATTCAGTGGCTGTGCGAAAGTAGCATTTTCTGAATCAAAATCGTTACTTTAGTATGTATATTTGATACATTTTATAAACCAAAATAAATCCAAATAATCCTTTTTTATTTTCTTTTTATAACAACTGTGTGTGGCACCCGTGCTAATCACCTCGCTCCAATGCAGTCTGTGGTGCTGGTGCTGGTGTTGGAGCTTTATCTTCTTCACAGAGTCCAATCTTTTCCACGGCAGCCTGAACAGACACCAGGTGTTTGCGATGAGCTCTGACTGCACCGTCCAACATCTGCCTGTTGGAGGAGAGGACCGAAGAGCATAATGACAATGGGAACCCGACAAAAACAAGAGCCGGTGCGAAACGTAATGTAGCGTTTCACTTGTTTTGTTTTTGGTTTTACTGTGGCAAAATGTCACGAGTGTCCACGGTGTCTCCGGGGAAAACACGTGGCTGTTAATAAACCCATTTAACAGGTTACAAACGTACCTCAGGTTCTTGATTTCTTTTCGCATCACAGAAACCTGTTGCGTCAGT